>LPNX010802419.1:19357-152919 GCA_001517045.1 Pseudotsuga menziesii | reverse complement strand
CCCCCCCCCCCCCCCTCAAAATAAGCAGGTAATCAAGAAACAAGTTTCCATACTTAAGAGAAATATTTTCTCTTTGAGCAAAAACTTGTGAAAATATAGTTGCAATATGCAACTCTGTGGATCATTAATGCAGAATCTTGATTCTTTTGTGCATCAACATCTTGGGAATGTGCATGTGAACCTATCCAAACTAAATGATTATGTCTGGAGGAATTTTCCTCTTTGGAAGAAGAGGAATATGCTCAACTGAATCAGTAACATAGACAACTGCAAGATGAAAAATGGACCCATGTAGAGCAACTGAGATCAATTGATGAGAGAGAAAAATTGCTTGAGAATTAAAATCATGTGAGATAAACCCAAGAAACTTATATGTTGCAGCCTTGGACATTGAACCATGTGAGGTAAAATCAACTCAAGGTGTTAGGAGCAAGTGTCCAAGCGAATGCAGGATGTCTCCATCTTTACTAGTATTGTGAGGAGATGAGCATGTGATCAAGTAGGAAGGTAGAGAATTCTTGGGACCATGGAGAGCGAATGCTTGAGATCAATAATCTGATATAGATTCTAAAATATCCAATGATTCACAAAATTTAATATCAGCAAACTCATGAGAGAAAACTGACATCAAATCCCCAGCAACAAATTTGAAAGAGACTTGAGGTGCTTGATTCTTCACACCAAAATTGATGAGAACAACTACAAGCATGACTGGAGGCTCTTGAAACTTAAAATTTGAACCAAATAAGGTAATTTCAGATCCAACAGTGTGAAACAAAGCTTCCAAGTGCTCCACTGAGATGGTAGATGCACAATTTTCTCCTTCTTCAACAAAACTCTAAGTATTGGTACAAGCAATCTTGTAGGAATTTGTTGGAAGATCTAGATCAATGAGGGTGAATGGATCACTGCTAAAATTTGATATTTCTTCCAAAACATCCAAAGTATCACTTTTATGCACACCAACGACATGATTGGAGAGAGAGGAATCAAATATCTCTTCATCTCCTTGAGCTTTCACTTGAAACCTTTGCACGGAATTTATAATAGAAGAATCATTTAAGAATGACTGAGTAGAATGGAAGGAGATATTTTCTTCAACAATGAATAGAGTCGAATGTATTCTTCTAGATCATCTATATGAGAAGATGAGATATCATATATATCATAAACTTCTGGAGCAACGGGAGAAGGAGTCATTGCAAGGAGACTTTCAACAATTTGAATTGATTGAGATGAATATTATGCTTCCTTCTTCATCTTGAACAACTTCATTTGATAGAATAGAAGCCGAGACTTTTGAAGGTAGAACGCATGAGGAGGTATTGGATTCATTCCATCTATCATCTTCTTCTTTCTGCACATTAAATTCTCTATCTAGATTTCTCCATATCTCGAATGGATGCTCAACAAATTCCATGAGATAACGCACATGAGGAGACATTACCATACCCATACTTCCATATGCTCTATCAAAGTCATTTAGCGAATACTCTTCCTCTTCATAAGATTCTTTACCAGCTCCAAATGACACATCAAGGATATCATGGCTCTCAAGATATGCAACCAGCTTCGATTTGCACTCGGCATAATTGAATGGTGATATAAGGGGAACTGATCTTAAATCCAATTTGAAGTTGCACCTACAAAAAAACACTGCAAAAATAATAAATTCGCAAACATTTATCAATTCAAACCTTTCCACCTCGACATGTGCACTTTTTCAGAGTCTGTCACACATGTATATACTTCTCTGGACAGAATCCAGAGGGAGCAATGTTATGATTCTAGGGATTATGTGGAAACTCGGCTGCTTCTGGTGAAATCATGGAGGTTTCAGAGGTTTGTTATTGGCCTGAACATAGGATCTGATACCATGTTAAATTTTATAACCATATATCTGCATGCCAATATGAGAGCTATTGGAAAGGAATTATGCAATGGAATAATTAAGATCAATATACACTTAGCAAAGAATTAATGACACAAATTACAAATAAATCAGACAAGAATTGATCATATAAACACAACATTAATATCCATTACTTAATCAATATTACAATGGTAGTAAAATAAATAGAATTTGAATAATGTGGATAGGATTCAAATCTACCAACTCTAACTAGTTGTTTAGCTAACTCAGTGTGGAAAAAATTATAGCTGGATCTCACTAGTTTAACTCCGGATGTCTAAAGCATTCTACAATCAGTTAACTAATGAAGTAGGTGGAAAAAAGGTGCCACACTCCCTACATGCATGCAAAACTGGAGCTAGGCTAACTGATAGTGATCTAACTAAAAATAACTGGAGGATAACTCAGCATAATTTCCTACCTACCACATCCAATTGAAGGTAACTGCTAGTGGCACTCATAGTGGGTTCCTATAATGTAGGGATTTGTCCCAGAGGCACATAAACTCATGCATGAAGATGCAGTAAGTTCCAGATAACCTCTAGGTGTGTCCCCCATACTATAGTACATTGATAATAACTTCTTAAGTTAGGAAATATGACCAAATAGACTATATTGGACAAAGGAGGATTAATTAATCCTAACAAAAGCGAGTGTGAATACCCTTATCTTTAATCATAAAGAAGACTCTAAAACTTTAGTTTAATAATAATAATGATGATCATGATGATGACGATGATGATGATGTTATCAATTTGTTTTCACATTCAAACTCCAACCTATTTTTAGAAAGTTTGTGGACTTTCTTTTATAGCAGGTAAGATTCTAGGTTTTCTATTTTACTCCTCCTAGGTTTTTGTTATTTTCTTGAGGAAAAGACACATAATATTTGATAAAAAGGAGTAGAACATTATTCTAATTTGGTGTATTTTTCATTCCCACCATTGTGATTGAGGCATATTATATTGGTGACAAGGAACGACATTTTCTAGTCTAGGAGAAGTGGTTTCTTATAGCTAATTTAAAAAATTTAGAAGTCGTTATTTTAGTGGGGACATATTGATGTCTATTGGATAGATTCAAGAAAATTATTAAGGTAGGCTGATCTATCTTAAATGTATATATTTTTTCCTATTCTAGAATTATTTTCTGTCAAGCATAAGATGCTTCGATGTTTATGAGTACCTAGGATGTATCTCCTTCCAACTATCCAAGAATGGTCTCATATGTGTTTTGGAAGCATCAATATTTTTATGAAGTAGAAAGTAGAAGCAAAATAGACAAGTCCTTCTATATTTATGAAAATTTTAACAACCAACTAGGAAATGACAAAAGTGTAAAACAATAGAAGGAGTTTAAAATAATTTCAATCTCTCCACCAATGTTCACATAAGTTTTCCATTTTTAACTAGAAAAGGTGGTATTAAATGATGTTTGGTTGCCTTGCAATTATCTATAGGATCTAGTGTAACACTCAAAGTGTGTATACAATGTTTAAAATTTATATAAAGGAAGAAATGTGTCCAATATACTAGCTTTTACTCGCTTTTACTCTCTAGAAAAGGAAGGCTTCATTGTTTCCATGCATTGATTCATTGCTTTCTTTTGATAGAGCAAAAGCAAAGTCAATAGCAATTCTGCATCAATAAAACAACAAAATATATTGCTTCCATGTGCTACTAAAAATTAAATAGCATTTGGGCTCTTTTTTATAGTGGTTAGTCCTTCTTCAAATCTTCTACTATTGTTAGTTGAATTTGACCTAGTTAATTAGAGTTGATACCTCTACTACTAAATAAACCTTATAAGGGATAAAAGCATTTGTTATGTATATTAATGGTTACATGTGTAAGATTCCTTTGGTAAGAGTTATTATAGTTTTGTTAAGCTAACATTTTCTATTTGAATTATTACCTTGAAGCTCTGTTGCAGCTGCAACTTTTTTCCCAAATTTTTCAAATTTTGGACCCTCCTTTTGATCTTATCTTACTTGGAATTGTTTGGATTCCTGAACTCTGTTTTTCCTCTGCTACAAATTTGGATTTTTGAGGTTGAATTGAGGTCAACTGTTTCATTCATTTCGGAAGTAGAATGATCTAAAACTGCCAATGCTTTTGACTGTGGAACTTAACATTTTTTTATTTTTGAATGGTTTGGTTTTATTACTGTCGGAGGTTTTTTGAACATTGAATCGGGGCATTAGTTCTCTATGCCTTCGATGGCTAATCCTGTCTTTCCCCGATGCACTTTTATCTCTTTTGTTTTATTTTACTGTCGGCTTTTTTTTTTTTATCACTGTCGAAGCACTAGTCTTCTAAGTCGTTGTTGTTTTGGAGGGCAGATGAAAAACGTTTCGACGGACAGCTCTTATCTTCGTCGATGCTATGGTTTTATTGTTTTAACTTCCTTTTTGACTTTATCACTATTAGAACAATGTTAACTTTGATCGGAGGGCTAGTCTTCTTTGTTGTCGACACAACGGCTGCGTTAAGCTTTAAACTTATCGATCCGTAGTCCTTAGTTTTTCCGATTGCCGATAGTTTTCTTTGTCACAGAAGCCGTAGTCAGTTTGTCTCCCACCGTTGCAGCTTCATAGTAAACTATCTCACCGATGATTAGTGGTTCTGAGCCCCGACCTTTAGCTTTAAAGTTTCCGACCTCCGATGTTTTTATGTTGACTGTGGAACCTTTAGTCTGTCTATCTCCCGCTGTTGTGGCTGCGTAATGAGTTATTCTGCCAACGCATTATGGTTAGTCTTGCCGATCATCGATTCCTATGTGTTTAGTGGGTAGTGGTTCTGATCTCCGATGCCTGTACGATAGTTTTTAGTGTTTTATTTCGCTGACGTTTTATTTTGCCACAGAACCCTTAGTCTGTATGACTTCCGCCATTGCGGCGGCTTAGTGAACTGACCGTCCAACATACAGTTGTTCCATTCACCAATGAAGAGTTTGTATGCCCGATACTTAGTATTTTTCCTGCTGGTGAGGGTTTTTCCCGCCATTTTTGTGTGCTTTTACTCTATTTTTTGGGACGGCGAAGTTTCTCCTTAGGTTTTGGTCGAGTCAAGTTTTTCTCTGAGATAAAGAGCACAGTTTAGGGTTCGGATTGGCGGTTACATTGTTATGATTCATACTTTCATCAGAGGATTTTGAATTAGTCCAGATGCGGCCTGGATTGAGATAATTTGTTTTATCGGGCTTGTGATTTTAGTTTGGACAGTGGTTTTAGCGGTTTTCAAGACACAAACTCACAGGATTTATTTATGTCATCATTTTTTTATTTTCATGCATTAACACTGTGTATAGTTTATCTTACAGAATGCACATGAAGAAGGTAAATGGACTGATACTGTTTTTGGTTATTCATGACAACATGATTGCTCCTGCAAAGAAGAATAAATCTAAAAGACAAAGCAGAAGGGAGTTGGTTGAGGAAAGGAAAAGTAAGAAGCAGAGATCTTGCTCAAAAAAGAAGAAAGTGAAGGTCTGAGATCAACAGGATCTCAAGAAGACCAACAGATTACTGAGCAGAATCGATAGCAACAGAGGTCTGGGCTTGGGAAAAGCTCATCAGTTACCAAGCTGGTCCCTTTTTTATAAAGTGCTCTTAAATCTTAATCTGAAATGTAACGTATTGTATAAATCATGAGCACTCACTAAAAGACAAAATGGTGAGATTAAATGGTTTGGGGGGAGCCCAAAGGTCACCAAGTGGGCAGCCCAAAAGTTTTTTTGTTTTGTATAAATATAGAAGAGTTAGATGTAACAAAGGACTTTTTCCTAGATAGATTTGTGAGATTATGTTGTAAGAAGAACTATTTCCTTTTTCAATAAGAATTACAAGTTTCCTGTTGGAGAAAGCATGGTGGAAGATTTCAAATGTTGTGCTATGAATTTGTTGAATGTGAACTATTTCGTTTTCAGCTGGTGTCCATGAACTATGAGATCGATCTAACTCTTTGAACCTATGTTCTTGTTATGAATGCATTCTAGTTTATTCCATGAAATTTCCACTGTGAGTAATGAAGGCTTTTCATAAACAATGAGCTATCTTGTTGTTCATATATCTATTAATGTTCATGTGTTTTGAAATACGTAACAACTATCTGTGATTTTTCTTAATGCATGTGTAGAAATACATTACTCATTGATAAATGATAATCTTGCTCCCTAGGGATAGGTTAGATAGTTATTTTTAGTTTCTTACTGTGTGTGATTTAGATGCGAGTGAGTTAAGACGAGAGGTAAGAACCTATGCATCACATTGTAATTGCTCCTCGTATTCTCTATCATTCTGCATTCTTATATAGGCACTTGCATATCATACTTAAATTCAAAAAACTAAAAATATACATGGTGGACAGGGCTGTAACCGGTAAAACCTTGTATTTTGTTACTTGATCTATGGTAGCCGGACCGTAAACTGAACGGATTCCCCATACCAAATAGTAATGGGCTAGTTGGGAACATTTGCTAGGGAGAATCCCTAGCTGTTGTTACCTGTGATTTTCTAGGCATCAACAAGCTCATTAAGGGGATGGCCAATGCATGATATTCAAAGCTCTAAAAACATTATGCTAATCAAAGAAGAGATCAACACTATATATGAGGCATGAAAATGTAGGTAGGTTGTTAGCACTTTACTTTATAATGACTATTAAGGTTATACATAAATATTTTTTAGACTAGCATATTAAGATAATTAGATTAATAAATTTTTTGTGGGGTACAGGACCAAAGTTGCTATTTGATTTTACAATCAAGACACCTGATTCCATTAATAAAATTTTATCCATAACAAGATCAATATTTTATGTTGCATTTTTGGATAAATGTTGGAAGTACATCCTATAAACCTAACAAAGGACATAGAAACAATCATATGCATATGTAGGAGGAAAGTACAAGAGAAGATAGTAAAGTCATGCTAAGCCCAATGAAGAATACAAGGATTGGATACAGAAAAGAAAGCATGAAGAAAGGTAAAAAATTGATGTGGTTATGCTCTTAAAAAGAATAAATATTTTTCTTGCAGGTTATGCAACAAGATAAGGGTTGGATGGCTAGGATTGTTCCGCATCCAAGGCCACATTTTGATTCCATTATAATTGCATTGATATGAGTTATAGAAATATGATCCAGTTATGTGTATATGTTATGGTGATATGATATAGTTGTGTTATGAGATATGGTGATATGATATAGTTATGTGTTATCAGATATGGTGATATGATATAGTTATGGAAATCTGGACGAGTCACTAAGAATCAGTATGGTGCTTTCTCAATAGTGAACTCCCAAGGAATATGTATCTTGAGGAAAAGTGGTTATGGGTGGTCTAGATTTCGAATGAACTGCCATTAGAAATAGGCCTAGAAGAATCCATTGGTGGTAATAAGGAAAATAAAATGCCCAAGATACCCAATGGAAGGTGATCTAATATATCAACATACATGACAACAAAACCTTGTGACTAGCATCCCTTTTGGCTCCCTTTTTTACTCCTGCCAACAATTTTAGTGTACTTTTATTCATTTTCTAGGAAAAGTTAGCATTATTTCACAAGATGACACTTCTCTTGGTTTTTTTGTGCCTTGTTTTGAAACTAGGCGCTAAATTGGACTCTAATTAATGTCCAGTTTAGCGCCTAATTAAGATCTTTATTTACCGAGGATAGCACCCTTAATAGTGCCTACTTTTTCTCCCTTTCGTACCAATACTAGCGCCTAGCTTTCCTTCCTTTTTTGCATCGAGAATAGCACAAATTTTTAAGCCAATAATTGCACCTAGTTTGGCTCCCTAGATTGCACCCAGATTTAAGCTAGGATTAGCACCATGTTTAGTGCCAAGTTTAGCTTCCTAGTTTTTCAGTAAGCTTAGCAACAAGTTTTACATCTACAATAGATTCTGGTGTAGCATATAGTTTTTCTCCCAAAGTATCATCGCATTATTCTCCTAGGATTGTTCCTTGTTTTGCTCCAAAAATAGAGTCGAGTTTTACTCCTAGAATTGATCCTAGTTTAGCATATGAGTTACTTAATATATGGAATAGGGGATATTGATTATAAGAGTTGAGTATTAAATTTGGGAGGGTTATATGAGATGTTAATGTTGATGTCTATGATGATAACGATGATGATAAGAATGATGATGATTATCATGATGTCAATGACAATTATGATGATGATGATGATGCATGTTATTGCACTATTTGACCCTGAGTGACCCTAATGTCACCTTGATGAGACTTTTGTTATATGAGAGTTAATAATGGCACCTAAATGACCCTAATGGCATCTGAGTGTCCCTAACAACATCTGAGTGACCCTAATGGCATGACAACGATGATGATGATGCATCTTGACAACGACAAATATGGCATTGGTTATTATTTGATTATAAGATGATAGTGATGACTACAATGACCACGTCAATGACAAGGACAATTACTAATTAAGACCATCCATATTTCCCAAAAACATGCTAATGGTGCATGCATTCCTACTCAAAGGCCAAAGATCCTTTACCAAATTGATTTTATAATTAGGTAGTTGGATGCTCTTTTCATTATCACAATTATGATGATGATGATGATGATGATGGCTATGATGATACATATATGATGTTGATAATGATTATGAAGACAATAATTTTGATGTATATGAGGATCATGTTAATGATGATAACAACAATGATGATGAGGATGAAAATGTCAATGACAATCAGTAATTAAGACCCATCCTAGTTAGATGCCAAATATCCTATACGAAATTCATGTAAGGTATTAGGATGTGTTTTTCATCATGAAAATGATGATGACGATGACAATGAAAATGGTGATGGTGATGATGATAGCACATATTTGTATGATGTTTAAAGTGATGTTTAGGATGATGATGACAACAACGAGTAGTATTTGGTCATGACTCAGTGGACTTATCAAATATCTCAACTGGGAAGATTATAGTGAAAGGTGTTGCAACCCATGCCTCCAAGGCATATGAATTCTAACACTTTATGCCATACTTAGATCCAATACAGTACCAAATTCCATTTGAAAGGGAAGGTAAAACCATTCTACCTACACATTTTACATATGATAATGTTTACATTAGTGTTTCAGACTCAGAACCCAAAGCAGAGGACCCAGTTCAATCAATTTATGAAATTGAAGATGAAGTTCACAGTGATCCAGATCCAAATCCAATCCCTAATCCCAATCCTAGGCCTAAATGGGCACAAAAGGTTATTGAGGCAACTGGGAACATGAATGGAGAGCCATCTAACATCAAGAGAACAAGATCTCAGTTTCAAAAAGAGTGCCTTGTGATATGTCAAGAAAATTCACTTCCTTCAGAGAGGTGCAACAAGCTCCCAGAGAGATGCTACATGATGATAAGGTCTAATCAATAATTATGCTCACTAAAGAACAAATTGTATCATGTCACTCTTCCTCTAGAGATAAGAGACAAAGGAAACATTCATTCTCATGTCTATCATCTTATTGGAAGAAGATGGAGAGGTTTGCGTGCACAGTACCAGGATACTAATGCACACAAGGACTGACACACTACTTTACTTCTCCACAGAGATGCAGGTTGCAAAAATATTTTCACAAGTTGTTTATTCAAAAAGAAATATCTCCTTGATATGAAACCTTGATCTTGATTTTCCTACTTATTTTGAGGAGCGGGTGGGGGGGTTCCCATGAGATTTTCCCATTTTCTCGGTTTTGTTAAGCAATTATCATTTTTTGCATTTATATTGTATAGGTGGCCTTTGGTCTTAGTTTCCAGGGCCCAGGTTGTCCAAATTCGAGATTAAGGGGGGGTGTTGGGATTATTATTAATCCTCCCTTTAACCACATAGTTTATTTGTACATTTTCCTAGCTTAGGAGGTCTTCATCACTCCACCAGTGCATGGGGGACACACCTAGGGGAACTCTTCCACTTATTGCACCTAGTTGCATGATTTTATGTTTCCCAGAAGCCAATCCCTATAATTTAGGAACCCACTTTGAGTGCACCAATAGTCTCCAATGGTTGACTCTAGTAGGTATTCAGTTAAGTCCAGTTGTGCTCTAATTCTCATCAGTTAGATCACTCTCAGTCATCCTAGCACTATTTTCCATGATTCAGGGGAAGTAGGGTGCATTTTCTCACCTATTGTAATGTCCCTTTTTTTAAATTTTTACTGAAATGCCGAATTTTCCAAAATTTTCACAATTTTTGCTTTTGACTAGTCTTAGTGTCTTGGTCTCCAAATTGGCCCAATTGCTCCCAAATATTCAGAGAAGGTGTATGAATGATATAATAACTTAATTATTATGTTCAAGGATGTATTATGGCCCTCCAATCACTTCTGCAAGTTTGTACTAAATTCTGAACAAGATAGATGATTTTATTAGCAATTTTGGGGCTCAAATCCCCCCCAGGTAATTGCCAGAATAAGTGAATGGAGAACCTCCACCTCCAAAATATGAACAATTAATAATTAAGTGCGTTTACCCATATATGGTGCTCGAAATGTGCTAATCATGCCTACATTATTCCCACTCATAGGCCAAAGCTAATTTACCTATTCATGTAATTATTTAGTTGGATGCCTTGTTCATCCTAACAATGATGATCATGATGATGATGATGACTCCAATGACTATGATGATATTTGGTAATGACAATGATGATGAATATGTCTAAAATTTTTATGTCCTTCATGATAATGATAATGATAATTATGAGGAGGAGGAGGAGGAGGATAACATTTACTAATTAAAACCCGTCTCGTTTAAAGGAAAAAGGGCCTTTAAGGAATTCACGTAAGGTAGTAGGATTCCCTTTTCATTGTCACAAGGATGATCACAATGAATTTGATGATGACGATGAAGATAATGTTAATGTTAATGTCTATGAAATTGATGATAATGAGAAGGATGATGATGATAAGTATGTTGATGACAATGATGATGTTGATGACCCAACCCAGTCAAAGCACAAAGATCATACATGAAATTCATGTAAGGTAATAAGATTCCTTTCTCGTCATCACAATGAGGATGACACTAGTGATGACAATGATGATGACAATGATGATGACGATGATGATATTGTTGATGTGTATAATGTTGATGATTATTATTCAGACAATAACAATGGATATGATGTGAATTTCTATGATGGTGATGCATGTGAGAGAATTGTTTGATCCTAAATGATCCTAATGGAAAATAAATGACTATATTGGCATCTAAGTGACCCTAATGTCACCTAAATGACACTAATGGCATCTGATTGTCCCTAACAACTTTTGAGTGACCCTAATGGATATTCATTGACCCTAAAAACATGATGGTGATGATGATGATGATGGAATTGATGATTATTTAATTATAAGATGATAATGATGATAATCGATGCATGCATTCCCACTCAAAGGTCAAATCTCTTTTACAAAAACTCATGTAATTAGGTGGTTGTATGCCTTTTTCATCATCATAATGACGATCATGATGTTGAATATGAAGATATATGATGATGACTATGGTGATAGTGTTTATTATTATTATTATGATGATGATGATAACGAAGATTATGGCAATGACGATGAGGATCATGACAATTACTATTTATTAACACATGTCCCAATTAGGCAAGAAAAAATGGCCTTTGTTAAATTCTTGTAAGCTAGTAGGATGTCTTGTTCATCATCATAATGTTGATGTCATGAATGACTATCATTATTATATATGATAATGACAATGATGTTGTTTATGTATTGTATGATGTTGACGGTGATAATTAGGACAATGATGTTGAAAATGACGTCGATGTAAATGATGATGATGCATGTGATGGCACTATTTGATCTTGATTGATCCTAATGGCACCTAAATGACCCTAATGGAATATGAGTGACGTAATTGGAACTTTAGTGACCCTAATGGCATCTAAGTGTCCATAATAGCATTTCAAAGACCCTAATGGCATCTGAGTGACCCTAACAGCATGACGATGATGACGGCGACGATGACTGTGATGATACTTTACGAAAATTATGATGGTGTTGATGATGATTTATTATAAGATGATAATGGAGAAAATCATAAGTACATTGATGATGAGAACAATGAAAATGGAAATGACTAATTAAGTATGATGTCCCATTAATAGTGCTTAGAACGCGCTAATAACATGCAAACATTATTCCCACTCAAAGGCCAAATCTAATTTACCTATTTCATGTAATTAGTTAGTTGGATTCCTTATTCATCATCACAGTGATGATCATGACTACAATGAGTGTAATGTACCTACCTAAGGATAGCCACACTAACTCAAAACTTGGAAAACTTAAAGTAAAAAATTTGCCAACTTGTAGGGTAAAATTCCTATTCTTGACTCAGGACTTATACAAACTATTGAGAAGGAGCTGATAACCTTCTTTTATAGTAAACTATTGTGATTTTCCTCCAATTTGACTTGCCTCTTATAATTTGAATTCATGACATAAATGAGGAAACTTGGCATGTGTGGGCCTCATCCAACTCACTAAGGTGCCATCCTTAGATGGAAACATGATTTTTAATTTTAGGTACTTGGTTTCTTGTTGTTTACATTACTTATTTGTGCTTTCTTTGTTTTTCTTGGGATTTCCTACTTTTCTTGTTGTTTCATGCTTTTCCTATGTTTTTTGCTTTTGGCTACTTTTACTTGTCTTCCTGCTTTTACATGCCTCCCTAATTTTGTTTACTTTTGGACACCTTCCTTAATAATTGATGGAAACTTATCAAGAAGCCTCATTTTTCCTTATGCACCACCTTGGGCCACTTAGCCTATTTCTAACTCATTAAAAAAATTAGAAATATTAAATATATCAAAATTATGGTCCTTCCTATTTTATTTAATTAATGGCCCTAGTAAAAATTAATTCCCTCATTGACTAAATAATTAATATTTTCACTAGGATCCACGGATTTGTATGGGTTAGTGGTTCATCAATTATGATGTCAAAATGGGAACATGAGAGTCCTCCCCTCCCAAAATTGTGTGTCCTCAAGCAAGAATCCAACTCCAACCATATATGAAGTAAACCAGTGTATCCACTCCTCCATATATGTTGTTGGATGACTAGAATTGGAATCCTCAATCCCAAGCTAATTACCAAAGGTCCATCATGTTTATATTGCACTACTCTTATTATAGCCATTCCCCCAATGACTAACTCTTCTTTCTCTGTAACAAAACTTTTAACCCAATTAAGACAACTGAGGAGAATATATGGATCCCATATAAGTCTAATAATTGCATGGTGTCTCCTCTGCAATGCTCTAAATGTCCCTACCACTTTTGGAATGTTTTCATTCCAAGGAATGCTAGGGTCCCACTGTCTCAACTTGATCCTCCCAAAAATCACAATCAACTAGAAGAATATATCATCAGGAAGGATGTCAAGATCACACCACCACACTCAAAATTGATCACTCCCACATAAAAACTAAACATCTGCGAGACTCTCCCACCAAGCATGGAGCTCCTCAAGGTGGGGCCGAATCATGTTAAATCCATCCAAAATATGTGACTCCGTGTGCAAGTTAGCACTGAATTCACATCACTTCTTCTCCAAATACATGGGTGGTGATCCCATGTCCATCCATGTATACTGAGAGCATCATATAGCAACCATATATGTCCATGCCACTTCTCACATAATATGCATGATGTGTCTAATGAATATCCATTGATGCAATCAAGATGTTTACCCTCTGGAGTACACATGTCAATCATTTGTTTATCCACCCAATCAATGGATGAATAAACACTCATGTTGACTGATCTAGGTGGAAAGAAATCAGCTACTCCCGGTGCAAGCTATGCACTGGTACAATGGCTTAAATATCTGACATTTGTTCCACTCAAATGGCTCAAGTGTAACTCCAATTTGTTGTTATGCATGATGAATGCATCAAATATTTTCCTCTGTTGCTGCTAGGAAGGGATAGGTGTGCTTGTCAAGCCACATGGCTTGACCATAAAACCATCAATGGAATATGTGGGGGCCTCTTTCTCCTCATGTGACACCACTAAGAAAAATCCCTTCACCCAAACTTCATCCATGTGTGTGTTGGCTACCATGTGTGTGTGGGATGAAAAATAGTGAAGCAACCCTTGAAAACAATCATCCATCATACTTTATATTGTCTCAACTGAAGTGAGATCATGTACCTCCTCCAAAATTATGCAGCAACCTCCTAGCAGTAACCCATAATCTCTCTAGAAATATACAGGTGCTTGGTCTTCATCTTCTTTTACTTCAAACTCCTCAAGCACATACAAATCAAAATGCACCTCATGTGCATGTGTACTGGAGTTATATAATGGTTGCAAAGTATATCTTTGTTGTTTCTCACATGTCAGGGAAATGTTAGTTATAACAAAATTTTATTTCAAAAACAATAGAAACATTTACCTCCAATAGTGTTCATTTCAATGATGTCTCTATCCACCAATCAATGCATGAATAAGCAATTTTATTTGTTTCTCCATATGGAATTCTAATTTTTGCTCCATATTTGTATGAAGTGGAGAGAATCTCATAGAGATGCAATGAAATGGGATCTTTGTTAGAAACAAAATTTCATCACACCTTTGTATTTCACCCTCATGTGGGGGAACATTGGTGGCCTTCTCTTCCACCAAACTCTCTGGTTCACACCCAAGTGGTGTGGGATTGTCTTTTGCTTCATTATGAAGCTCTAGTGGTGATTGTTTATATGATTTATATTCTTCCTGTGGATCTGATCCAAAATATTTCTAATCATCATCACATGAACCAATATCCATTGTAGTCATCTAGAAATCACCCACAAAGAAGATGGAAGTGAATTTAAATCCTACACTGCTAGCAACATGATGATGGGTTGTTGGGTTTTCATCTTCTTCTGCATAACTTTATTCTCTTATGCAGCCACTTTGCAATGAATCATGCTTGACCTCATGGACCTCTTCTTCTACTTCATTTCCATTCTCCTCCAGAAAACTTGAGACTTCTCCACCTTCAGTGGTGCTCATATTACAACTCTTAGAATATCTTCTTGAAGAAAAACCAAAAAATATCATAATTTTTGAAGATGCAAATAATTTTAATGAATCTTCACCTTTGGTTCCTTCTTTTATTCTTTACTCGGAGAGGTGGAACAAATTGGTTCTTCTATGGATGGTTTTCTGCTCTTGAAAGAATAATCATAAACATTATGAGTCCAAAATGCATACTTGAGATAGACATAATCCTTGAAATTCATGGCTACACAAATATCCTTTCCTAATGCTAGATACTCCTGGTAGCATCGAGGCATGTTTTCACATACTTCTATCACCTCTCCCAAGTCTTTCATAACCACTGGAATATTAGACCTAATGTATTCTATATATGATTGATTATAGAAGTCATCATCCTCAACGATTGGTAGGCCTCCATCAACATAGAGGATTTCTTTTTCTACAAATTGCTCAAAGTCAACATCTTCAAATACTAGTACAAGCCTCATAGTTGCAACTTGAGATGTGATCTCCAATATTTATTCAAAGGAGGGATTAATTTCCACATGAGTAGATGAAAGTGCTCTGATACCACTGTAATCTACCTACCTATGGATAGGGACACTAACTCAAAACTTGGAAAACTTAAAGTAAAAATTTTGCAAAATTGTAGGGTAAAATGGCTAGTCTTGACTCAGGACTTGTCCAAACACCCCAAAACCTTTTCTAATATTCCAAAAACAAGTTTTAAGGTTAATATTATAGGTCTAAAAATAATTTATCAAAAGCTATGGAGACTCATATATGTGCAAGGATGGGAAAGGAGTCCATACCCTTTGAAGTGGGCACATTTATTAGACTCATCACACCAAAATTGGGATTTATGTGACTACCAAAAGCTTCCTAGTACATTCAATGGGTGTATATAGAGTCAGGGTTAGATTGAAAAGCATCCATAGGTGATTGGTTGAGAGTTTGGTTGGATCTTGGGTGGCTTGGGAGGACAAACAATGAAAAGTTGGTTTAGGACTACTCACAAGGAGGATTTACTAGTCAATCCAAATGACTTCCAAGGTTTCCAATTATCTGATCATAAGGATATAATGTGTCCATTTAAGTCTCTACTAATCACAATAACTCTTAGACAATTATTTGGTTAAGTATAAAGCGATTTACCACCCAAAACTATAAAACTAGTTAAATTTCATAGCCATTTGTGTACTAGGAAGAAAATAGGCATCCAAATAGTATTATAACTCACTAAATATATAGATAACCACAAGTATTGAATCTTCTAGTTTCCAATGAACAACATCCAACTATTACAAGCTTACATAGGTGGAAAATTCACTTATTTAATGCCAAACATCTTGGAAATCCATATTATTGGTCATTTTACACAGTCAGAACATAATAAGAATTTTATGAGAAGGAGAGGGGGGTTTTAAATTATATTTTAGTTCCCAAAACATGTGAACAACATGACCAATATTATTGGAGTTTCATGGGAATATCCTCTATTTAACTGGGGCACAACCTTCAACTTCTACTCTTCGTTGGCTCAATGCTCAAGCTACTTGGACACTGCTACAGGAGTATTATTTTCTCATCAATATGGAACACGTCCCTATTATACTGGAATTATATCAAACCTAAAAAAAAATCTAATGGTTTCAACAAGCTTTAAAGAATAAATTGGATAAACTCTTCTTCAAGATCCCATAGGCAAGACTCTACAATTATGGACTATAACAATGGGTGCAAAAGGGGACATCTCCCAATGCAGGCATGGGGCACATCACCCAAGTCAAGAGTAGCTAATGAGCTCTCAAAATCAAATTATCATAATGGAAAAAGATGTGACAAGGAGTTCATTACCTTCTTTTTTGGAAAACTATTGTGATTTGCCACCAAATTTAACTTGCCTCTTAGAATTCTAATTCATGAGGCCAATGAGGAAACTTGGCACGTGTGGGCCTCATATAACTCAATAAAGAGCCTTCCTTATATGGAAACATGTTTTTTACCTTTAGATACTTGCTTTATTGTTGTTTCCATTCTTTATTTGTGCTTTCCTACTTTTGTTTCTAGGCTTTCCTACTTTTCCTGTTGTTTCCTGCTTTTCTTGGTTTTTTTGCTTTTTGATACTTTTGCTCGTCTTTCTGATTTTGCATGCCGTCCTAATTTTGTTTGCTTTTTTCAACCTTCCTTAACCATTGATAGAAACTTCTCAAGAATCCTCATTTTTCCTTATGTGCAACCCTGGGCCACTTAGCCAATTTCAAACTCATTAAAAATATTAGAAATATTAAATATCTCAAAATTTTGGCCCTTCCTCATTTATTTAATTAATGACCATATTGAAAATTAATTCCCTCATTGACTAATTAATTAATGTTTTCACTAGGATCCATGGATTTGGATGGGTTAGTGGTTGTTCGATGTCAAAATGGGAACATGACAATGACTATGATGATTTGTGATGATGACAATGATGACGACTATGTATAAAATTTTGATTTCTATGATGATGATGATAATGTTGATGTGTATGATGTCGACAATAATGATTCAAACAATGAATAAAATAGTGATGTTGATTTCAATGATGATTATGATGCATGTGATAGAACTATTTGATCCTAATTGACCCTAATGGAATCCGAGTGACCCTAATGTCACCTAAATTATTCTATGGCATATGAGTGTTCCTAACAACTTTTGAGTGGCCCTAATTTCATTTGAGTGACCTTAACATCATGAAAATGATGATGATGATGCATGATAACAATGATGATTGAATTGATGATTATAATGACTATTGATGCCTACATTCCCACTCATAGGACAATCTCTTTTATGAAACTAATGTAATTAGGTGGCTGAATGTCTTTTTCATCATCATAATGATGGTCTTGAGGATGATGATCATGACATTGACTATGATGATATATGGTGATGACTATGGTGATAATGTTGATTTCTATGATGGTGATGATTATGTTGATGTACAATGTGATGTTGACAATGATGACTAGGATGATAATGACAAAAATGGTGTCGATGTCAATGATGATGGTGCATGTGATAGAACTCTTTGATCTTGATTGATCCTAATGGGATCTAAATGACCCCTAATGGCATTTGAGTGACCTAAATGGCACCTTAGTGACCCTAGTAGCATCTAGTTTTGCATAACAACATTTGAGATACCTTAATGGCATCTAAGTGACCGTAACAAAATGGCGTCAATGATGATGACACATTATGAAAATTATGATGGGGTTGATGATGATTTGATTATAAGAAGATAGAAATTATAATGATAAATACATCAACGATGAGGATGACGATGAGGAAAATTACTAATTAATTATGTTGACCCATATATATAACTCGAAACATGTTAACAATTCCTACAGTATTCCCACTAAGAGGCCAATGCTACATTACCTATTTCATGTAATTAGTTAGTTGGATGCCTTATTCATAATCACAATGATAATCATGACAATGATGACCATGACAATGATGATGAATGCAATGACTATGATGATATTTGATGATGACTATATCCAAAAATTCAATGTCTATAATGATGGTGATTATGGTAAAAACAATGATGACAATCACGTGGATAACATTTAAGGGAAAAGGGCCCTTTATTCAATTCATGCAAGGTAGTAGGATGTCTTTTTTATCATCACAGTGATGATGACAATGCCAATGACAATGACTATGATGATGATGAAGATAATGTTGATGTGTATGAAAAAGATGATGATGAGAAGGATGGTGATGATAAGGATGGTTATGATGATTTCGATGTTGATGACCCATCTCAGTCAGAGGTCAAATCTCCTATATGAAATTCATGTAGGCTATTAAGGTGCATTTTTCATTGTTATAATGAGGATGATGATGATGATGATGATGATTCATACAATGAAGATTATGAAAATGCCAATGTCAATTATGATGTTGCATGGTATAGAACTATTTGATCGTTCTTGATCCCAACGTAGCCTAAATTAATACAACAACGTCTGCGTGATAATGTTACCTAAATGACCCTAATGGCATATAAGTGTACCTAACAACATTTGAAGGACCCTAATGGCATATGAGTGAGCCTAAAAACATGACAATGATGATGGAAATGATGATTATTTGATTATAATATGTTAACAATGATAATTGATTCCTATATTCCCACTTAGAGGCTAAATATCTTTTACAAAACTAATGTAATTAGGTGGCTTAATTCCTTTTTCATCATCATAATGATGACCATGACAATGATGATCATTAAATTGACTATGATGATATATGATGATGATTCCAAATGATTATGCCTATGGTGTTAATGTCAACATCAATGATGATGATGATGATGATGGCTTGGATGATGATGATGACAATGAGGATCGTGAAAATTACTAATTATTAAGACCCATCCTAGTTAGGCGAGGGAAAATGTCCTTTACAAAATTCTTGTAATGTGGTAGGATTCCTTGCTCATCATCACAATGTTGACGTCATGGATGACTATCATGATGACATATGATATTGACAATGATGATGATGATGATGATGATGATGATGATGATGACAACGATGATGGCGACGACGACGACGACGATGATGATGATGATGATGATGATGATGATGATGATGTATTGTGTGATGTTTACAATAATGATTAGGATGGTGATGATGACAATGATGTCGATGTCAATGATGACGATGCATGTGATAGAACTATTTTATATTAATTGATCCTAATGGCACCTTAATGACACTAATGGCATATAAGTGACCTAAATGGAACCTTACTAGACCTAATGGAATTCAAGTTTCCCTAACAACATTTGAATGACTCTATGGAATCTGAGTGACACTAATAACATGATGATGATGATGATGATGCATTAGGAACATTATGATGGCATTGATGATGTTTTGATTATAAAATGATTGCGATGACAATGAGCACTACATCGATGATGAGGACGATGACCATGACAATTCCTAATTAAGTACAAAATACTAATTATTATTAATTAGATAGTTGGATGTGTTTTCTATCATCACATTGAAGTTCATTATGATGATGATGATGACATTGTATGTGATGATATATAATTATGACAATGAGTATGGTTATGGTGATAATGTCAATGTATAAGACGACAACGATGATGATCATGATCATGATCATGAGAATCATGAAAATTACTAGTCAATAAGACCCATCCTAGTTAGGTGAGGGGAAACATCCTTTATGATATTCTTGTAAGATAGTAGGATGCCTTGTTCGTTATCATAATGTTGATGACATGAATGAATATCATTATGATATATGATGATGGAAATAATGATGATGATGATAATGTTATCATATTGTATGATGTTGACAATGATGATCATGATGATGATGATGATGATGCATGTGATAGAACTATTTGATCTTGAATGATCCTAATGGCACATAAATGACCCTAATGGCATATAAGTGACCCTAATGGCATATAAGTGACCCTAATGGAACCTTAGTGACCCTTATGGAATACAGGTATCCATATCAACATTTGAGTCACCTTAATGGCATATAAATAAGCCTAACAACATGATGATGATGCATTATAATAATTATCATGGCATTGTTAATGATTTGATTATAAGATCATAAGGGTGAGTGTATGATCATAATGTTGTATGAGTAACCATAATGGAACCTAAATTACCTAGTTGGATGACCTAGTGGTGTTTGAGTGACCCTAATGACCCAAATAAGGATAAGTATAATTTCTAATTATGACCCATCCTAGTTAAAGGCTTTGGCACTCCTTTATGAAATGCATGTAAGGTAGTAGGATACATTTTTTATCATCAAATGATGATGATGATGATTACAATGATGATGATGATGATGATTATGTTGATGCTTACAATGATGATGTTGGAGTCATTATCTAACCCACACAAATTTATTTGGCCTAATTCTCCTAATTTACCACTTATCCTAAGTTATTGACTCGAATATGTGAATGGATCATCCTCCTTCAATCAGGGAGGCTAACTGTGTTTTCTCCTTTAATTGGGGAGACTAACTGAGCTTCCTCCTTCAATCAAGGAGAAAATATGGGTTGATATGCATGACATAAGCACCCCAAATCAGTTAACGGGTGGTTATTCCACCTACTTTCAGTTAAACTGCAGTTGTGAAGGTGCCTCTATCATTATTTTTCCTATTTTTGGTAATTTCCAGTTAACTGGAGTGATTTAAGGTGCCTCCAACAACTTCTGATGACTCAGTTCAGTTCAATTCACTTGATCTTAGCTAACTAAAGATAGACATGCACCCTCACCTACTGATTGACATGTAGTTGAGTTCTATTCAGTTAGACTTAGTCATAACTGCCTCCGATTCAGTTAGAGTTGATTATGGTTGTTATTAGTGGTTAACTGATGTGTTTAGTGTGGATAACCGATAGTTAAGCCACTATCATGTGTGCAATTTGAATGACCTCATTGGAATTCGAATTGTATTGCTATTCATGCAAGTGTATGACATTGTATCACTACTTTTTTTATTAACGATTGATAATATACAGCTACAACCTCTAATTGCAACACTTTCATGTCATTTTTCCATGTAATTGGTACTTGAATCTTATGTAAGTTGTTCCTTAGTCCTCAGATTACTATGACTCAATTTTCATAGATGATCATGATGATAATGTCAATTTCTATGAAAGTCGACAATGATTATAAGGATGATGATTGCTTTGACGATGATGTTTATGCATGACGACAATGACAATGGAATTGATGATGATTTAATTATAAGATTATAATGATTAAAATGAGCATGGAAATGATTATTATGATGACAATTAGTAATTAAGACCCATCCATAGTGTTCAAAATATGCTAATTGTGCTTTCATTCCCACCCAGAGGTGAATCCCTATGACAATGATTTTGATGTCTATGATGATGACAATGATGATAACAATGATGATCATGATTATGAGGACAAGGATGAGTACAATTTATAATTAAGACCCAACCTATTCAAAGGAAAAAGCTAATTTATGAAATTCATGTGAGGTATTAGTATGCCTTTTTCATCATGAAAATCATGATGACGACGATACTAACAGTGACTACAATGATATATGACAATGACAATGATGATATTGTTGATGTCTATGATATTGACGATGATGGTAAGGATGATGATGATGACTATTATGTTGATCACACTGAAAATTATGAGGATGATGCATGCCATACAACTATTTGACCATAAGTTATCATAATGGCACCCAAATGACCCCAATGGCTTCTGAGTGGACCTAATGGAACCTAATTGACTCTAATGGAATTCAAGTGTTCCTAACAGAATCTTATTGACCCAAACGACGTTGATGATGATGATGATGATGATGATGGATATTTACAATGAAGATGCAGTTGATGATGATTTGATCATAAGATGATAGTGAATAAAATGAGCATAGAAATGATGACAATTACTAATTAAGACCCATGTGCTCAAAACGTGCTAATGTTGCTTGCATTCCCACTTAGAGGCCAAAGCCTATGATGATGAATTTGATGTCTATGAGGATGACAATGATGATAATAGTGATGATGATGAGGATGAGGACGATGATGAGTACAATTTCCAATACAGAATTATCCTAATTAAAGGCCAAATATCCTTTATGAAATTCAAGGTAGTAGGATTCCTTTTTCAACATCACAATTGTTATAACCCCAAAATTTCACAAAAATTTAAAATTTTTAATTTAATATAAAATGTCTAAAGTTGCAGTTTAATATCTACTAGTAGTTAGCAGAATATGAAACAATTAACAATATGTGGTGATTAAATTCAACACATAAAAACTAATACCACTTTAATTTTGATAAGTTATATAAATGACTTGCATTCAGTTGCTTCTAGCTGTACTGATGATTTTCTTTTGTCAAGTAGGTGAGATTCTATGTTTTAAACTGGGGCTTACTTAGCAATTGCAAACTCAGTTGGATTTCTAGTTCTTACAGGTTCAGCAGGTAAACTTTTGAACAAACAGGAGTTTATTTTTTTTTTGCGTTAAGTCAAGAAGTACTTCTTTAGCATAATAAAAATGCAAGAACATAAATTGATTATAGAAAGCAAGGCTATGATGAGGTAAAGTAACTTCCTTTGTTGTTTCTGAATCTATGATAGTATTTTAAGTTAGTCGTAAATACCAATATCCTTAACATACCAGTGTCTTTTACCAGCATGAGTTCTACTTAAGTTTTCTTTCTGATGTTATATGCCAAATTACTTACAAATTCTACTAATGAGCAAAGGGCTCATAATTTAACATGAAAACACTTTCTCTGAAGCATGAATTTACTACTATTTCTATGTCTAAAACTCAAAGTACTGCTTTATAAGCATGAATATAATTTTAAGTCCTTCAAGGAAAAAGTTTACAATAGATCACATAGCTCTACTTTTAATTCTGCTCTAGTAGTGAAGAATATCAACCTGTTTATTTAAACATAGTTATAATTATCTCCTTGTACTACTAGTCATTAAGCTATAAATTTTGATTTCTAAGTTTCACCATGTCACATGCATTATTGTAATATTACATTACCATATCGTTACTAATATTACTAAGTAATTTTTCCTTTACCTTAGGTAGTCTTACTACCTTGTAATTACCAAGATGTAGTCTAATTATTGGTTTGTTTTAATATGAGTTTGGTTCTTTATAGAAACCAAAATAACACTAAATTCAGAGAAGTTTTCAAACCATAGCACTGTCAAATTTATGAAATTGTAAGAGTTATACTAGGGTGGAACTACTACCTAAAATTTACTTACATAAAGTTGAACTATAGAGAAATGACTTCATTATTTTTGTTCTTACATAAAACTAGTTCCCAAACAATGCTTAAACATCGAAACAAGGTTAGTATGAAGAGAATTTAGAGGTACACAAGACCAAAGGCCAAAGTCATAAGTTCAAAATTGATTACGATATATATGATTTACCAAATGGTCGATTGCAATGTTATCCAACATGACAAATGATAATATACATTTAAAACAAAACATTATCATTAGTTATATGGTATAAATGATTGGCAATAATATGTGTTTTCACCTGATAGTGCAGGTTTGACTATAGGGATCGACCCTCTTCTAATTAAAAATTTTGATGGCCATGTGGATGTGTCTCCACCATGCATTGGTTGAATTAAAACGCAATTGGAAACCCTATGCTCTTCATTTCTCTTCGAGGATTTTGTTATGTGCTGTGAGCGTTTCTTCGCGGCCATGAGAGGCTTGTTGGTTTATCGTTTGACAGCTCCATTGTGTGTAGTATAGTGCTGTATCATTCATGCAAGTGTTAAGGGATTCGTAGTTTGTAATTTGGTTTCTTTCTGGAAGTTATTGGAACACCATGAGATTAGTTTCTTAATCCTGTCAGTAGTTTTGAAAACTAGACATAGTGTTTCCCTTATCTCTGCTCGTGACTTACTCCTTTGTCGGTGAAATATAGAATAAGAATCTCGCTGCCTCTATCACAGGCTTTGGCACGAGGGTTTTGTTTCTTCCTGGTGCAGTTACTCGAACTAGTTCAGTCTCCTTCTCGGCTCCAAACTTCTTATTTGCAGGTAAAAGTCTTACCCTGCTCTTATCTTTTTCATTAATTTTTAGTTATAGTTTTAATAAGATAAATAAAATTTCTAACTATCGATTTGGCTTGGACTTGCAGGTTACAGTCACGGATTTAGATTGGAAGGCGGGCCTTTCCAGCGTTGGTTAAATTTGTGGCCATAATGGGTAAGCCCTGATTTGTCATGGCATCTCCCTACTTGCAATGGTTGTTGGAAGGAGTTTACAGTTGAAGGGAAGCATGGCTTCGATTCCTTCAATGGTTTTAATGCTTAGTCTTTGTTATTACTCAGTCTTTGATTTGATAACCCTTGCGGTGTTCTCTGGGTAGCTTCGACTCTTAAGCCGTGATTTATATGTAGTTTTTTATTATGTAACAGAGATTCCAGCCTTACAGCTTGATAACATAATATTCTAGTTTTAATATTAAAAGGGTTTTTCCTGTACTCATGGTTTTTAAATGACTCCTGTTTCATTTACTCTATTTTGTTCAATTCAATCCTTTAAATGATAATACTGTGAATAGGGTTTTCTTCTTCGTCTGTCAGTTAAGTAATTTACTGAAACATTTATAAATGAAATAGTTTTAAGATGAAGACTGTGGAACAGTCATAATATAAAATCTATAATTTTTATACTATCAGTCATTAGAGGAAATTTCAACTCAAAATGAGCCTCCTAAAGAAAATTAATAAGATAATAGTTAAAATAATAAAATAATATTTATTAATTTTGGAGGAAGAAAAGAAAAAAACTACCTTTTTGTTTGTATTTTTGACATATCTCCCTATGTTTTTACTCAAATTTCGATTAGGAGAGCTTGTTGGATGCGGATTTAAATTTCGTATCCAACGAGTACCCACTCGACATACTTTTGATGGACCTCTCTATCCCAAAAACAAGAAATTTGAGTTAAAACACAGGGAGATATATCGAAAATATGAACAAAAAAAGTAGTTATTTTTATGATACCTATCCCCAAATTTATATTAAAAATTTGTTGAAGACCTATACAGTATTTAAAATTTAAAGAAATTTCATTGGCTAGCACATGATGACATGGAATTTGAATTAGAGATAAAAGGCCCATTTTGAGTTGAAATTTCCTCTAATGCCAGAAATATAATAGTTAGGGTTTAATGGAAAAAACCCTTGTGTAAATGTATTCTTATATAAATTATTATTTGGACTATGTTTCTCGTTTGCTTCAGTTTCGCTATACAGGTGGACTATTGTTTCATTATCCTGTTAATGAAGTATTTAATTTACCGATAATAGGTATATAAATACATTTTAAAGTTTAGGGATAAGACTGTAGTCAGTCTAATGCACAGTTCATAGTTTTCTTGTTATTTTTAAATCTCAGTTAGTAATGTAACTGGATGTATTTTAGACAGGATTAACTTGTATTTGAATAGATTAGCCGAAAGGGTTTCGACCCTTAGTTTCTCACAGGTATAAACCTGTCTGGCTTTTAAAATTTAAAAATGCATAATTATATATAATTCTTAGTTATTTTGTTTATTATTTATAAGTACTTTTATTTTTATTTACTACTTGTAATTTATAACTATTTGGAGATCTATAGAGAAAAGAATGTTAACTCTGAACTCTGTTTATTTTACATAATAAAGGATTTATAAATGAAACCCAAATCTAGTTTTTATTAAGTAATAGTTAAGACTAAGTTAATATTTTAAAAGAAGAACTATTTATTTATTAACTTGTTACTATATACTTTCTTGAAGATGAGTTATTATCTTCCATAAACTTGTATTTCCTATATGTATACTATTACTGTAATACTAGTGTATTTTACTATTTCTTTTACCTGCATTTCCATCTAGATAAACTAAATAAAACAGTAAATATAAACAACTACAAAACTCCTTTTCATTGTACTGTACACATTGAAATTAAGACTATTTTCATTTACATACAGATGCGGAATCATTTTTACTATTCTCAATCCATTACAAAAATTATTCCAATTACCTTAAACAATCTAACTGTGCTAAAGTACGGACTGTAACCAGGTGTGGAAAAACACAGCTTAGAAATTTAATTATTTTCCTAAATCATTTTCATGTCCATAACAATCCAATAAAAATACTAAATCTAACATTTCACAAACTCGGAACTTTTAACATTCATGTAGCAAATAAACTAAGATTTATTTAACTAAGACAATAAAATAAAATAGCATAGAACCTGTTGAGGAAAAGATGACAACAGCTTTAAGAGGTCATTCCTCCCTACCAATATCCTAGAGAGCGCTCAAACAACGCTTCCTCAAGACCCCCAAGCATGTTCTTGGTCTTCTTGGCTGAGAACTGGGTGGAGAATGCAACTATAGAACCCTCTGTCACCTAACTAGTTCAATACCTCAGTAGCAACAATCCGCTCTCAGCAGTATGATATTCAGCTTAAAAGCTGCAACAAGATCAATCAGCAGTTATCCTCTCAAACACTTTCCAATTTCCCCTCCATTGAATTTCTCTAAAGTAAATTCATTCACCCTGAATGACCACTTCTCTAGAATGAGCAGCCTCAGCTTTCTTCAATGGGAATTTTTATAAAGATGCCTAGGTCTTCTGGGTCAGTTTTCATTAATTGAGCCACCTGCTCTGATTCCACTTTCTTAGGGAATCATGACCACAAATATAGGGAGGTTTCCACCTACAAAAGTTGGAAGTGGTTTGAGGATGGTGCCACATGTCAGTTTTCTCTCCACCCAGTCCCCTCCACCAATTTGACCAGTAAACACTCTTTTAACAACTCTCCTAAGCTGTTGTCTCCTCATTTATTTATTTATAAATAAAATATTATTAATTTACATTAAATATCCTTGACCCCACTAGGTCATCAATTACAACTTAGCATAAAATTTAACATATTGTTCCTCAATAATATAAAATTGTTTTTTGCAAAATTGGGGCATGTGACATAAACACCCCTTTAAATTATAACATCATCCTCGATGTTATTTATTCCTCATCCTCAAAATTCCCCTGGAACAGAATTGGATATGCATCCTACATATGACTTTCCAATTCCTAGGTGGCTTCCTCTGGAATAAGGTGCTTCCATTGCACCTTCACCTGACCAATGGTGCAGTTCTGAAGTGTGATCTCCCTCCGCTTGAGGATACAGTCCAGTTCCACCAGAAAATCTCCTTCAGGTTCCACCTGTACATCATTCCAGTTAACAACATGAGTAGCATCATGAACATATTTCTTTAACACATAAATGTGAAAAACATTGTGAACTTTTAAATTCGGTGGTAAGGCAAACTGATAGGCTACTTGTCCAATCCTGGATAATATTTCAAAAGGACCATAATAATGAGGTGATAGTTTGACACAACTACCCAACCTCAGAGAGCTCTTTTTGGGTCTCACCTTGATGAACACATGTTCACTTACCTGAAACTCTTTTGGAGTTCTTTTAAGGTTTGTTTGACTTTTCTGTCAATCTTGAGCAATTTTCAGATTACCTTGTACCTGCTTTACAATTTCTTCCATTTCTTTCAATAACTCAAGACCTAATACTAATCTGTCCACCAGATTACTCCAAGAGATAGGAGTGTTACACTTCCTTCCATACAAGATTTCGAAAGGACTAAATCGGGCTGAAGCTTGATAATTATTATTGTAAGCAAATTCTACAAGGTGTAAATAATCTTCCCATTTACCTGGCTGATCATTTACATACATTATTAGTAAATCTTCCAGTACCTGATTTACTCTTTCAGTCTGTCCATCAGTTTGAGAATGGAACGAGGTACTAAAATTTAGTGTAGTATTTAATCCTTTAAACAGAGATTTCCAAAAGTTACCTGTAAATTTAGGGTCTCCATCTGAGATTATAACTTTGGGTATTCCATGTAGTCGAAAAAATTGCTTAAAAAGGATATCAGCTATGTTTGCAGCTTTGTAAGTAGTTTTTACAGGTATAAAATGGGCTGCTTTACTTAATTTGTCAACCACTACCATTATAGAATCATTTAAGTTCTGATTTTTAGGCAGTCCAGTAACCAAATCAAGACTAATTATTTCCCATTTACAGCTAGGAATGGGCAATGGCTGAAGTAATCCAGCTGGATGTTGATGTTCAGTTTTTACTTGCTGACATTCAAAACATCTAGTGATATATTCTTCCAGTTCAGTGTTCATGTTTGGCCAAAAATATTCTTTTCTTAACATAGTTATAGTCTTCTGATAACCTGGATGGCCTGAGTAAGGAGTTTTATGGATTTCGTCTAAAATTAATAACTTAACTTTAGGCACATTAGGTACATACATTTTGTCTTTATACAATAAAAATCCTTTTTCATTCAAGCTATACCCTTTACTTAAACTTTCTATTGGATTTTCTTTTGCGTTTGCTTGTAATTTTAGGTAAACTTAATCTTGTTCTAATCCTACTTTAAGCTATTCTTCCAGATATGTTGTATAAGTGATGATAACTGCTATAAATTTCAGCTTTGCATTTCTACTTAATGCATCAGCAACTTTATTTTCTTTCCCTTTAATGTGCTTAATTTCGAAATCATACTCACTTAGAAAAGCTAGCCACCTAGCTTGTCTATCATTCAGGTTAGGTTGATCTAACAGATATTTTAGTCCTTTATTATCTGTCATTAGAATAAATTTTCTTCCAATTAAATGATGACGCCACATCTTTAGAGCATGTATGATAGAAGCCAATTCCAAGTCATAGGTTGCATAATTCTTTTCATGAATTTTTAATTTCCTAGACTCATACGCAATAACATGCCCTTCTTGAGTCAATACTCTGCCTAAACCATCATTGCAGGTGTCAGTACACACTATAAAATCTTTATTTGGATCAGCTATTCTTAAAATAGGTGCGCTGGTCAATAAGGTTTTTAACTTTTTAAAACTATCCTCGCACTTTTGATTCCAATCAAATATCTTTCCCTTTTTCTGGAGGGAGGTTATCGGATTTGCAATTCTCGAAAACCCTTCAATGAACCTGCGGTAATAACCGGTAATTCCCATGAAGGATTGAACATCATTTACGTCTTTAGGAACTGGCCAATCTTCAATCGTCTTTATCTTTTCGGGATCCACCGAAATTCATTCTTTAGTCACCACATGACCTAAGTATTGGATTCTATCCTTAAAGAAGTCGCATTTACTAAACTTTTCAAAGAGTTGATGATCTCGTAACTCTTGCAAGACAATTTTTAAATGTTCCTTATGTTCTTCTTCAGATTTCGAATAGATTAATATGCCATCGATAAACACGACCACAAACTTATCCAGATATTTATGCATTACATTATTCATTAGACACATAAAAACAGCTGGAGCATTAGTAAGTCTGAATGGCATGACAACAAACTCGTAATGGCCATATCGAGTCCTAAAAGTTGTTTTAAAGATGTCTTCATCTTTAATTCTAACTTGGTGATATCCAAACCTTAAATCAATTTTTGAAAACACCGTGGCTCCACGTAGTTGATCAAACAGATCATCTATGTGAGGTAACGGGTATCTATTTTTAATATTCATCTTATTGAACTGACGATAATCTATGCAAAGTCGGAGAGTCTCGTCCTTTTTCTTAACAAAAATGACAGGTGCCCCCCAGGGAGACACACTGGGTCGAATTTATTTCTTATCAATAAGTTCTTTTAATTGTGACTTAAGTTCATTAAGTTCAAGTATGTTCATCCGATAACGGGCCTTTGAGCTGGGTACTGCACCAGGTATCATCTCAATGGTAAAATCTAGTTCCCTTTTCGGAGGCAGTCCCGGTATTTCTTCCAGAAATACATCTACATACTCTTTTAAAACTGGTATATCTTCCAATTTTAGTTTATCTATGTTTTTTAAATTTTCCTCATTACTTATTGTTACTGCATAAGCCTTACAACCTTTCCTAACAGCTCTCTTAAGCTGCAAAGCAGAAATCTGCCTTACGGTTGTTTTCCTAGGGATTCCTTTTATGCTTATTGGTTTTCCATCTTTATTTATACAAGTAAAGGTTTTTTCATAACAGTTTAAAATCACTCTATGTTGCTCTAACCAATCCATACCAATTAGTATGTCGTATGAACCCAGAGGTAGTACATTAAGCTTTACAAATTTTTTGAATTGATCCATAATTACTACACAATTCTTTACAAAACTAGTTACCTTCCTCTTTGCACCACTAGCTAACTGAACCAACCAAGAACTTACAAATTTTTCAACAGGCAGCTTACATTTTTCTACCAAATTAGGTGAAATATAACTTAAACTAGCTCCTGAATCAATTAAAATAGCTATGGTTGTTTGGTTTATCTTACCTTCTACTTCCACCATGGAATTTTGATAGTCTGCTTGCATATTTTCCAAAGCTGCATTGATCTTGGGCATAGTCCTCGCTAAATCTCCCACCGTCATCTCCTCCTGTATTGTATGGGTATTACTGATAGTCTTTTTCCGGTTAGGACAGACTGAGGCATAATGTGGACCATTTCACTCCCAACACTTTATGGGTTCTTTTCATTCAAAGTTCTTTGTGTAATTACTATGATTATTAGCAGACTCTTTACTCTTTTGATTGTTCTGATGGTTCTGTGAGTTATTATTATTCCCTTGGAAATTCTTATTAGGAAAATTTCTGGCCTTATTATTTTTAGAATTCTGATTGGGCACAAATTCTTTCTTCTTTTGATCATAATTATTATTCTTTTTGGCCTTCCAGTTGGCCATACTCTCCTTTTTTCAATTCTATTCATAACAGAAATTGGCTTTCCTCATGGCTTCTTCCAGAGTTTTTGGATTTTCATACTCAATCCTATCATTTATGTGATAAGGTAAACAACTGAGGAACCACTCTACCTTTGGTTTTTCATCCACAAGGTATGGCACATACCTAAGCAGACTTAAAAACTTACTGTTCAAATATTTCATAGTCATTGTACCTAGTTTTAGCTCATAGAATTCTTTAGCCCTTTCTTCATAGTACTGTTCAGATAAAAAATTCTTTTTAAAGTACTTCTTGAAAGTACTCCAATTTATGTTTTTCTCTCTTATTCCTTTCACTCTCTTTAAATCTTGCCACCATATATCAGCTTTCCCTGAAAGATTATAGATAGCCATTCTATCCTTTAATTGTTTAGAATAGTTATAAATCTGGAAGTACTTCTTCATCCTGGATAACCAGGATTCTACTTCCTCCCCCTTTTCAATTTCCCCATTAAATGTTGGCAGTTTTATCTTTTTAAACTTTCCAGAAATTTCTTCATAAGGTTTATATTTTCTCTTTCTAGTGTGGTGGTTATCCTCACTACTATCACTGGTAGAATGAGAATTACGTCGATCTCCAAATACTTCGGAAGATGAGCTGCTTTCATTTTTAGTCTGTTTAGTCTTTTTATACTTATGTTGGTAACATATATCTTCTAATTCAGCTCTTTTACCCCTTCCCTCAGTATGAAATATTTCTATTAGGATCTTATTCATCTCCTCCTGAGCTCTCAGAATACTTTCATTCTCCCTTTTAACAAATTCCATTTCAGATTTTAATTCTTTTATGGTTTGTAAAAGTTCTGAGGAATTAGTGGTGATGTTTTCCTGTATAGGTTCTCTTTGTAAATTATCTTGTTCAGTATAGGGAGATTCCTCTTCCGCATATTCCTCCAGTCTTTCCATACCTGTTGTTTAAACTCAGAAACAAATTTTTCTGTTGATAATCATTAAAAGAAAACAACATCAGCAAAATGATTTAAATACAGTGTTTCATATAAGCAAGTTAAGCTTCATCAAGACCTAGTGTTTGAACCTTGTGCTCTGATACCACATGTCATAACCCCAAAATTTCACAAAATTCAAAATTTTTAATGTAATATAAAATGTCTAAAGTTGCAGTTTAATATCTGCTAGCAGTTAGCGAAATATGAAACAGTTAACAATATGTAGTGATTAACTTCAACACATAAAAACTAATACCACTTTAATTTTGATAAGTTATATAAATGACCTGCATTCAGTTGCTTCTAGCTATACTGATGATTTGCTTTTGCCAAGTAGGTGAGAAGCTATGTTCTAAAGTGGGGCTTACTTAGCAATTGCTAACTCAGCTAGATTTCTGGTTCTTACAGGTTCAGCAGGTAAACTTTTGAACAAGTAGGAGTTTATTTTTTTTTTGCGTTAAGTCAAGAAGTACTTCTTTAGCATAATAAAAATGCAAGAGAGTAAATTGATTATAGAAAGCAAGGCTACGATGAGGTAAAGTAACTTCCTTTGTTGTTTTTGAATCTATGACAGTATTTTAAGTTAGTTGTAAAGACCAATATCCTTAACATACCAGTGTCTTTTACCAGCATGAGTTCTACTTAAGTTTTCTTTCTGATGTTATATGCCAAATTACTTACAAATTATACTAATGAGAAAAGGGCTCATAATTTAACATGAAAACACTTTCTCTGAAGCATGAATTTACTGTTATTGCTATGTCTAAAACTCAAAGTACTACTTTATAAGCATGAATATAATTTTAAGTCCTTCAAGGAAAAAGTTTACAATAGATCACATAGCTCTACTTTTAATTCTAATCTAGTACTGAAGAATATCAACCTATTTATTTAAACACAGTTATAATTATCTCCTTGCACTACTAGTCATTGAGCTATAAATTTTGATTTCCAAGTTTCACCATGTCACATGCGTTATTGTAATATTACATTACCATATCGTTACTAATATTACTAGGTAATTTTTCCTTTACCTTAGGTAGTCTTAATACCTTGTAATTACCAAGATGTAGTCTAATTATTCGTTTGTTTTAATATGAGTTTGGTTCTTTATAGAAACCAAAATAACACTAACTTCAGAGAAGTTTTCAAACCATAGCACTGTTGACTTTATGAAATTGTAAGAGTTATACTAGGGTGAAACTACTAGCATCTCCCTACTTGCAATGGTTGTTGGAAGGAGTTTACAGTTGAAGGGAAGCATGGCTTCGGTTCCTTCAATGGTTTTAATGCTTAGTCTTTGTTATTACTCAGTCTTTTTTTTGATAACCCTTGCAGTGTTCGCTAGGTAGCTCCATCTCTTAAGCCGTGATTTATATGTAGCTTTTGATTATGTAACAAAGATTCCAGCATTACAGCTTGATAATATAATATTCTGGTTTTAAGATTAAAAGGGTTTTTTCTGTACTCATGGTTTTTAAATGACTCCTATTTCATTTACTCTAGTTTGTTCAATTCAATCCTTTAAATGATAATACTGTAAATAGGGTTTTCTTATTTGTCTGTCAGTTAAGTAATTTACTGTTAAAGATAAACATTTATAAATGAAATAGTTTTAAGATGAAGACTGTGGAACAGTCATAATATAAAATCTATAATTTTTATACTATCAGTCCAGAAACATAATAGTTAGGGTTTAATGGAAAAAACCCTTGTGTAAATGTATTCTTATATAAATTATTATTTGGGCTCTATTTCTCGTTTGCTTCAGTTTCACTATTACAGGTGGACTATTGTTTCATTATCTTGTTAATGAAGTATTTAATTTACTGATAATAGGTATATAAATACATTTTAAAGTTTAGGGATAAGACTGTAGTCAGTCTAATGCACAGTTCATAGTTGTCTTGTTATTTTTAAATCTCAGTTAGTAATGTAACTGGATGTATTTTAGACAGGATTAACTTGTATTTGAATAGATAGGTTGAAAGGGTTTCGACCCTTAGTTTCTCACAGGAATAAACCTGTCTGGTTTTTAAAATTTAAAAATGCATAATTATATATAATTCTTAGTTATTTTGTTTATTATTTACAAGTACTTTTATTTTTATTTACTACTTGTAATTTATAACTATTTGGAGCTCTGTAGAGAAAACAATGTTAACTATGAACTCTGTTTATTTTACATAATAAAGGGTTTATAAATGAAACCCAAATCTAGTTTTTATTAAGTAATAGTTAAGACTAAGTTAATATTTTAAAATAAGAACTGTTTAGTTATTAACTTGTTACTATATACTTTCTTGAAGATGAGTTATTATCTTCTATAAACTTTTATTTCCTATCCGTTACTATTACTGTAATACTAGTGTATTTTACTATTTCTTTTACCTGCATTTGCATCTAGTTAAACTAAATAAAACAGTAAATATAAACAACTACAACACTACTTTTCATTGTACTGTACACATTGAAATTAAGTCTATTTTCATTTACATACAGATGCAGAATCATTTTTACTATTCTCAATCCATTACAAAAATTATTCCATTTACCTTAAACAATCTAACTGTGCTAGAGTACGGCTTGTAACCAGGTGTGGAAAAACACAGCTTAGAAATTTAATTCCTTTCTATTTTCTTATTTTCCTAAATCATTTTCATTTCCATAACAATCCAATAAAAATACTAAATCTAACATTTCACAAACTCAGAACTTTTAACATTCATGTAGCAAATAAACTAAGATTTATTTAACTAAGAAAGTAAAATAAAATAACATAGAACCTGTTGAGGACAAGATGAAAACAGCTTTAGGAGGTTGTTCCTTCCTGTCAATCTCCTTGAGAGCACTCAAAAAACGCTTCCTCAGGACCCCGAGCCTATTCCTGGTCTTCTTGGTTGAGAACTGGGTGGAGAATGCAACTGTAGAACCCTCTGTCACCTGACTAGTTCAATACCTCAGTAACAACAATCTGCTCTCAGCAGTATGATCTTCAGCTTAAAAGCTACAACAAGATCAATCAGCAGTTATCCCCTCAAACACTTTCCAATTTCCCCTCCATTGAATTTCTCTGAAGTAAATTCATTCACCCTGAATGATCACTTCTCTAGAAAGAGCAGCCTCAGCTCTCTTCAATGGGAATTTTTATAAAGATGCCTAGGTCTTATGGGTCAGTTTTCATTAATTGAGCCACATGCTCTAATTCCACTTTCTTGGGGAATCATGACCACAAATATAGGGAGGTTGCCACCTGCAACAATTGGAAGTGGTTTGAGGATGCTATCACATGTCAGTTTGCTCTCCACCCAGTTTCCTCCACCAATTTGACCAATAAACACTCTTTTAACAGCTCTCCTAAGCTGTTGTCTCCTCATTTATTTATTTATAAATAAAATATTCTGAATTTACATTAAATATCATTGACCCCACTAGGTCATCAATTACAACTTAGCATAAAATTTAACATATTGTTCCTCAATAATATAAAATTGTTTTTTTGAAAATTGGGGCATGTGACAACAATGATGATGTTGATGAGAATGACAATATTTATGATGATATATGATGATGAAAATGATGATAAATACGATAATAATGTTTACATTTATGAAATTGATGATTATGGCATTAGTACTGGAGTTATACTATGAACCATGATCTATATTTTACTTATTTTTTCTGTATTAGTCCTTTAGAAAAAAATTAACCTTATCATATAACTATGTTCTTTCCTATATTCCTTTATATTTGTTCTACCTTACCTTATGCATTTCCTAGATAATGGGTATAATTTGACTCATATTTATTAAAAAAATTTCTAAGGTATTCAAATATTTGAGTTTATATGCTTGTTGACTTCTTTTATGAAGATTTGATAATGTTTTTCCATCACATGTGAGTTGACACATTCTGGAAGCGTAATATGTGGAAGTTGTGTAAGGGGACGATGTCGAAATGTCACAACATTAGATTTTTAGATATGGTACCTGATTGAGTAATGATATGGCCAAATGATGGTTTAAAGTGGTGATTTTTTGTGTTTTTAATGTTTAATATCTATGTTCATTCATTGAAATCATAACTCAATATCGATTTGGTGTAATTGATGCCAGTAAGGGTCATCATTTAACAACAACTGAAATATTTGATTCTATTGTTCATATCAGTTCATGACATCTGGGTTTAGTGCCTTGTTGAGCTTGTTTCATAGGGTTATCTTCTAGCAGGTGTCACCCCACTTTTTAGCTGACAAGATGAAGAAGACAAGTGGCAAGCTGTAAATTTTTTCCATTTTTTGGGTGATAAATTTTCAAGGACATTTTCCAGCTAAACCATAAGGAATCGTTTGAAATGCTTTAAAACCCACCTCAGTAATAGGGTCATTTGGCCTAATATCAAGAAATTTCCAAAATTTAGCAATAGTTTAAGAAATATTAAACTATGTTTAAGACAAAATTTCCAAAAAATGCCCTGCGTCCAGTTTTCAAACATTAAGTGGTCGAGTTATTCCACAAATTCGCAAATCTTCCGTGTTTGATTACTTGTCTTCACATAGATAATTCAAAGCATTTTTGACAATAAATAATATATTTGATGCATGTAATTGTCAAATGTAATATTATTTTTTCTATTTTAACTATATCTGATCCCAAAAGTTTGGATCTAAAAAAAATAGTCGTAGTTCTCCAGTTGATTGTAAATGTATATAATAGAATGGAGAGGGAGGGGATTTTGGAAGGATCAGGAGACATTATGCTCTACTCATAGCAAGAAATTTTGTTCTTCAATAATCATGTTTGGAGACCCTTTTTGAAATGATATATGATGTTTAATATGATCCACTTTTATTCATTAATGATAGTAAATGCATGTAATCAGTTGATTCCTCTTCTTATGGATTCATTTTCTGATTAAGTATTTATCCTTAAATGCTCATTAGTATATTTGTATGTACTATATTTCTTGTTCAGAAAATATTTTTGTCAATGAATAATATATCTTGATATATGGATGCGATATGTGTCTTGTGTATTTGAGATTAAATCTGGTTTATGTTTTGTTTGAAGCTCATGTTCGTATGGTCTCTAGAAATGGTTTACTCCTTGTGTAAATACTTGTTGTAGATCATATGTTTTGGTATCTTATTACCTTGATACTTATATTTTACCTTATATACCACAAAATGAAACTATTTCTTAACTCCAAATCCTATATGTTCAATATGGTTGGCCTTCGCACCTTTGAGTCTAGGTACACTGACTCCAGTGCAAACATATGGTAAGGATGATGGTAATGACTACGATGTTGATGATAATTATGAGGAGGAGGAGGATGCATGTCATAGAACTATTTGACCCTAAGTGATCCTAATTGCACCTAAATTATCCTAATCGCATCTAGTGACCCTATTGGAACCTAAATGGCCCTAATGGAATTTGAGTGTCCTTGGAAACCTTTTACTAACCCTAACAACATCTCAGTAACCCTAATTTCATTATGATTATGATGATGATGCATCATGACAAGATCCTATATGTTCGATATGGTTGGCCTTTGTACCTTTTTAGTCTAGGTACAAACTCCAATGCAAACATATGTTAAGGATGATGATAATGACTACGATGTCGATGATAATTATGAGGAGGAGGAGGATGCATGCCATAGAACTATTTGACCCTAAGTGATCCTAATTGCACCTAAATTATCCTAATTGCATCTAGGGACCCTATTGGAACCTAAATGGCCCTAATGGAATTTGAGTGTCCTTGGAAACATTTTACTAACCCTAACAACATCTCAGTAACCCTAATTTCATTATGATGATGACGATAATGCATGATGACAAGATCATGGCTTTGATGATGATTTGATTATAATATGTTAGAAAGTATAATAAGCACAACAATGATGAAAAATACTAATTTAGACCCACCCATAGTGCTCAGAACGTGCTAATAGTGCTCACTAAGAGAGAAAAACTAATTTACTAAATTTGTATAATTAGGTAGTTGGATTCCATTTTCATCATCACAATAATGATCTCAACAATGATCATGACAATGACTATGACAATATTTGATGATGACAATGATGATGATGATGATAATGCCAGTCTATGACAATGGTGATGATTACAATGATGATGATGGTGATGACAACGAGGATGTCAATTACTAATTAAGACACATTATAGTTAGAGGTCAGGGCTTCTTTAGGAGTTTCATGCAAGGAAGTAGGATGCATTACTCATCATCACATTGATGATGATTATGACAATGGCGATGAAAATACATGTTGTGATATATGACGATGATAATGATGACAATAATTTTAATGTATATGATGTTGTTGATGATAATAGGGACAATGATGGCGACGACTATGTTGATGACAATGATGATTATGACCATGATGCATGATATAACACTATTTTACCATGGGTGATCCTAATGGTACCTAAATGACCCTAATGGAATCTTAGCGAACCTAATTTCACCTAAATAATCCTAATGGAATTTGAGCACTCTTAACAACATCTTAGTGAACTAATGTAATTATGATGATATTAATGATGATGCATGTTGACAATGAAAATGGAGTTGATGATGATTTTATTATAAGATGATAGTGATTACAATGAGCATGGTGATGATAACAATTACTAAATAAGACCCATCCATAGTGCTCAAAGTATTCTAATTATGTTTTCATCCCCCCTTAGAGGAAAAAGTCTATGACGATGATTTTGATGTCTATGAGGATGACAATGATGATAACAATGATTATTATGAGGAGGAGGATGAGTAAAATTTATAATTAATACCCATCCCAGTCAAAGGCCAAATCTCATTTATGAAATTCATGTAAGGTAGTAAGATGTATTTTTCATCGTCATAATGATGATGATGATGACAATGACAATGACTATGATGATATCTGAAAATTATGATGATGATATTGTTGATGTCTATGATATTGATGATGATGGTAAGGATTATGATGATGACTATGATGTTTATGACAGTCATGATGATAAAGATTATGCATGTGATAGAACTATTTGGCCCTGATTGATCCTAATAGTACCTAAATGACCCTAGTGGCATATGAATGACCCTAGAAACACCTAAAAGACCCAATTGGAATTCAATTGTCCCTAACAACATTTAAGTGACCCTTACAATATTTGACTAAACATAATGACATTATTATGATGACGATGACACATGATGACAATGATGATGGGATTGATGATGATTTGATTATAATATAATAGCAATTAGAAAATTATAGATAATAATTAAAACCGATGATGATGATGATGGTTAGAAACATATACTAAGTCCAAATTTGATCTATCAGAACCCAAAATAGTATTAGGGAGGAAATGGATGCCAAACCTGGTGCAGTTGGTTCCTCGGAAAGCATCCCAAATCAATCACATTTTTTCTCCCAAGTTGACACTACTTAAGGTGAGATTCCTTGCATTATTTTAGAAATTATTTTAGGTGTTACTGATGGCACTACTTTAGGAATTATTTGATATTGTATTTGGGATGAAAATTTAGGTTCTATTCCATGGGCCTATAACATCCAGATTAGCGAAAATGGTCGTGTTTAATTATATATATTAAAAAAAAAGTTCGCGAGAGGGAAAAAGGGACAAATAACCAAAAAATCACTTCAGACACAATCATAAAACAAGTTTGTAAGGAGGAAAGAACCTCTATGGTCTATCATTATCCATTTATACCTCATATATGAAGATTTTATAATTAAATATCCCTTTTGGATTCACTCTTTGCTAGGTATTTGCTTGAAAATTTTGTTGATTTCGCCTTGTGTATTAGGTAGTTGCTTGAAGAATTTTCCTTGAGGAAAAGGGTTTACAAAAAAAACAAAGAGAGGGTTGAATATTTTACTTTGAGGAAGAGGGTTTAGCATTCAAACAAAAAGTATTAAGGAATTCACATTAAGTAGTCAAATACAAATATTGAAGAGGAACAGACCCCAGGATTTTGGAAAGTAAGGGTCACACTAATACCATCAAGCTTTCAGCAATGGAAAGAAGAGAAGAAGGTCCCAATGGAGGAAAAAAGGCTTGAAAGAAAAAATCCACTCATTGTAGTGACCAAAAAGGAATGAAATCATTGTTTTCCAATTTTGTATGTATTTTCAGTATGTGAATTCATTTTTCCAATATTTCCTTGTAAAAAATAAATCTAAGATATATAATTTGTCCATGTGTCCAATTCTAACAAGAATTGGTATACGAATGGAATCTAAACAATGATGAAAAAACAATTTCTAACAAGAATTGGTATACGAATGGAATCTAAACAATGATGAAACAAAAGAAATGGATAGGATTTGATATGAATGGAGAATGATGTATGACATGTATGAGTTTTCCTTTAATGTAATTTATTTTTTGTCTTGTCTTGATGTGGTGCCTCCACTGATTTACAAGGATGGTTCATCTTCGTAGCTATAAGCTACTTCCAAAAATCATGAAATCTAGAAACAAATCCATCATGTTATCCCTGAAGATCATAATGAGCATATAGAGTCACCCAAGTTAAATAGATAATAGAGAATTTATGAGAAAATTATTGGGTGAAGAGGAAACACACATGAGACGATTTGCATAATTTGTATAGGTAGTATATAAGAATTATAAATAAAAAATTTAATGTAAAGGAAAGTGGGTATATAAACTCAAAGTTAAGAGTAGAATAAGGTATACCATATAAGCATAATAGTAAATATGAAAATGATCATGATACTCAACCATTGGATGAAAAAATCTGAGTGGTACCTTTACATGCATATGAAAATGATTAACTTCCTCACCAGAATAAGTTATGGGAGAACCATAATCCATTTTTTGCTAAGATATTAAGTTAATTAACCTCAATTGTACCTCACTATTAATGAATAATTAAACTAAGATATACTTCATCACTAGTTTATGATTATTCTTTTGTTACATTAGGGTGTTGTCTTTGCTTAATTTGGGTTTTGACATACCTTACATAGTCATGTTGATTTAACCACTCATGCAAACGTTATGCCTACATACACTTTTGATTTAAATATCCATTGAATATATATGGAAATAATCCCCCAACACTTTACTTTATGACATCTTTTTGTTTGGCATACTAAGTGGGATATTGTTGGCCATAGGAAGGGGAATAAGAGTTTTGATCGGAATTTTGAAAAATCCGGTCGCAAGGCGAGCAAGGATGCGATGGAAAAGGAGAGGATAAGTCAGATCCGGGAATTCAACCTGTTTTTAAAGAAACACTAAATGTAAATAGCGAGTTAAATTAGACAAGTAGTCTAGTTTGGAAATTGGCATTAATGTAAACTCGTCCAATAATGCCTATATAAATGTAAAGGGATTTCTTGGGTTAGAGGGAAAAGGAGAACCCATCAAATGTTAGTTAAGAACTAATCAACATTTAGAAGAAGAGTCATGGAAAAGTATATAAGGTCCATCCATAAGTTGTGTGGGGATGAATGGAACACGACGATGACGACGATAATAAGACAGATGACAACAAGAAAAAGAAAAGATATAGGCATGAAATCATTAGAAATACAAAGGAAAAAATCCATTGTAAGAAGATCTTGAGAGATGTTTGCAGGTTGTGCGCAGATCAAACGCATTCTAAACACGACTCATGCCAGATGAAGAGCACTTTTTTGGTTTTTCCCGCATGGGTTTCCACGTTAAATCTATGTGTCTATAATGTTTGTTTATATTGTGTATGAATCTTTATGACTTTGGCATAACTGATATTGATATAATATTGTGGAATTTTGATGATAACTGTGATAGACATGATTTAGATCTATATGCTTTATATGATGTGTATGTGTCGACAGATCACTATACTTTATATGATGTGCATGTGTCAATAGTGGTCCATCCATCTTATTCGGTCGATCAGTTTGTTTAATGTTTCCATGAATAAATCACATTCTATAAATGCAAAAGTCTGGTTCTCGTAGTCCCCATAGGTATCTTGGGTGAATCCTCACTTGCGTCACAGGTATTGCCAACCAAATTTTTACTCTGTCGAATCGGTATCTTAGGTTTTGTTGGACAGGAAAGGAAAATTGAACCTGGGTTAGTGGAATCGATGCCAACAAATGGTTATGTTGTTGGGACCAAGATCATTGTGAAGGGGACATGTTTTGGAACCTAACGAAGCCAGAGATCCAAGATTTGGTGGACTGCAAATCGATAGGATTTGCATAAAAATAAATTAGGGTATCACAACTGAATTTGACTACATGGTTAGAATGGTATATTTACTCAAATATTCATGAAATTCTCTTCATGGAATTTCGTATTCTGCTACATGAATGGTTGGAGTAACTAGAAACTCATAGGAAAAAAATTTCAAGGCAGATAACCCATAGAGAGGACCCCTCAGCTGATCCAATGGTTGGAAAGAGTCAGTGATCCTATATCTAGGGTTATTGACTTTTGGGTTGATAACATTCTGGAGGGATATATTATTGAGATTGTAGTTGACACTATTAAATCATACAATGAGATAGAAAGGGAATTATGCTAAGAACCTCGAGGTCTCTATCTGAAATCTTTAAAACTATGGATAAAAATGTTGCTATATGAAAAAGGGATCCTGAGGATGGAATCCCATGAGTAAACCATTGTGCCCCGAGGACCTGGGTTATTTCACAAGAAATACTTGTACAATATGGAAAGAGTAAGATTAGATGTTCTCAATCGACAGCAAGAATGATCAAGAGGGTGGCCTCCTAAGGAGTGGAAGAAGATTTCAGTTAGAAAAGAGAGAAGGACTCTAACAAGAAGAGAAACTTGCAGCGCAACCGAAAGAAGGGACTATGAGTTGGAACCACATCTCGACAAAGAATCTTGCGACGATGAGGAGTGATATCAGCTTATCTCTAAAGATGAATAGGAAGCACTAGATCTAGACTGGGACTACAACAAACCCACAAACCCATGTACATCTCCAAAATCTGAGGTAAGGCCCAAAAGTGCGTCGAAGTGTGACTTTTCAAATCATAGTAATAATAGAGATAGTAGTCAGGAAGCTCCTACTAGTGGAACGTTTAATTTAAATTCAGCAATACTCCAAGTACACAGAATGTCTGGGAGTGATATAAAGTTACCTATATTCAATGGGAATGGGTTAGAAGACCTCGATAAAAATTGGATCTTGTGTGAAGTTGTCTGGACAGTGCGACATGTATACGATGAAGCTATAAAACTAACCAAGATGATCACAACCTTTAGAGGCCGTGCTCTTGATTGGTATATGAAATTTTATGTGGTTCTTGTAGGAATCCCTCAGAATTCACTAGATAAAATCCAGAATGGATTGATATATGAATTCAAGAAACTTGAGTCTAGGTCACAATGTATCACAGAGTTAAAAGAAATCAAGCAATTGTCGACTGATTCTGTCTAGGAATTCAACCAAAGGTTTAAGACTCTGATGTCTAAAGTGAGTTTCCATATGTCTAAACTTCAACATAAAGAATGGTTTATTTCCACAGCGTTACCACATATCCATGTTACCTTGATGTAGCACAATATTGTATCTGAGACTGGTATGGTCTCATGTTCAGTTGTGTTTATCCAACTAGTTGAAGGTTTTTCTTATTGGTCAACTGCCATAGGTTCTTGTCGAGCTGGAAGGACTTTGGACCTACAAAAACTTTGAAGTCATAGATATTGTCGATGATATGAATCTATCCATCACTTATGGGGATCGATTAGGTTATCGACAATCAAATAGTCATAAATTTAAAAAAGATAATATTATCGTTTGAAGATACATAACTATGGGTGGCCGCTCTAATTGATCCTTTCGAATTCCAGAGATACGTCAAGAAAGTAAACATCAAAGTACAAGAAGGATATTTGGATAATATTTACAATATTTCCTTTATAATGGATGACTATGTCAACCTCACAGCTGATGGTAAACTAAGTTGGTGAAGTATTAGTTCTTGTTCATCAGGATCAGGAAAAGCTTTGGAAAAATGGCAGAATTGACTACATGAAGTATCAATGTGGAAGTGCGTAAGAATCATGAAATATCTATGATGACTAGGTACTGAGGTATGTGATATACCTACATATGAAGGATTACCTAATTTAGATACATTTCTTACAAAATTTGAAGAAAAATATTGGAACCTCGGTGTTTGTTAGCCTTGGATGTTTCATTGAAATCTACACCTACCAGGAGGTGGGTTTCTCATAAGCAATCTATTTTAGAATGGTACCAATGTCAATGGCTACTAGAGATCAAATTTGGTGAAAATATGTCTTATACTGGCTAGAAATATATAGGATTGATGAATCCTTTCAACCACATTGAAATTTGTCGTGCAACATGGAGGACATCGTCGTGACAGGAATGGATTCATTAGTTCATATATACTATGGACATGATACTAAGAAACTCGTATACGCCAGTTGAGTTACAATGAGAAAATGTAGAATGGGAAGATATAGCTACCAATTTCACACATACTTTTATATTTTTTTACAACAATATGATGATTAATGCTACTCTGCAATTTATTAGAACCAATATTTTTAATGGAATCCATGTTTCGATGTCAAGTTTACCTCAGAGCAATGCGATAGTTCAGAAATGGATGGGATGATGTGGCATAACTAGCAAGCCTGAAGATGATGATCTATGTGATATACATATCCCTGAATCATAGGGTAGTCGAGCATTGGAGGTATCGGACATATCAAATGAAAAAATTTTGAAGCCACTTAGAATAAAGAAGTTGAATATTGATTCTCTAGAGAACCTGAAAATTGCCAATATTGGGGACTATTGGGATGATGAGATAGTAGAGAAGATTACAAACTTATTGCATGAATTCCAGTATTTATTCCCTAATAAGTTCTCAGAAATGAAGGGTATTATTGATGATCTAGGAGAAATAAATATTCCCCTAAATCCAACTCAAAACTTGTCAATTTCATTTCCCCATCCCAATGAGGCTACTAGTTGACAATGTTCCACCCACATACTAGTTCCCTAGGTTGGGGAGGAGGCATTAAATCTTGCAATAAGAGAGATATGGGACCTAATAAAACCTTAGTTTGTCATTTACACATTAAATTGGGTCATAAAAATAATAAATATAGAGAAAATAAATTGGAATTTATTCACAAGGACATTTGGAGGTTCATGGAGACCTTGGGTGGCTATATTCTTCCTTACACATGTCATGACTTAACCCCAAATTTGAAATTATGAGTAATGGAATGTTCTTGGAAGGTGAAGAGGTTTCAAGTAACATATCATGATCCCAAGGATTCGATTGGGTGAATATGAGTAACTCCCTATAGAAGAGGAAAAGGATAGGAAGAAACTAGGTGCCACTTGGAGAGAGATTCCTTGCATTTTATGACAACAATGATGGAAGATTATATGACAAGACAGACCTGATTGCAAAAATGATTGCAGACCTATGAAAATATGACATTTCAGGGCTAAAAATATCCTCCAAGAGGGTTCACTTAGGTTTTGGTGGCAACAATTCGGATTTGGAGGAAGATGAAGGGTTGACGAGAAGGACAAGTGTCATGGAGGTTACTAAACATCAAGGATGAGTTGGAGGAAGCCTATGGGAGAGAATTAGACCTTGGAATGCCTTAGGATGGTTATAAAAATATTTCATGAGGAATTATAATAGCTTTTGATCATTTGATAATTTTCCTTTGGTATTTTGGAAAGCACTAGCTTGTCCATTGCACGGTGAGTACTTACTTACCCTGCTAGTGAGCCAATTTCAAGAGAGTGAGATTATCATCCAAGTTGGTTGTGGAAGAGGCCACCTTGACCTCTAATTTTAATATTAATGGATTTTTTTTTACTGCATATATGAGGTTTCTACTATTCATGACCCGTCTCTCCTCCCATTCTCTCAATCCCCACTTCAATATTTCCATATTTCTCTATGATGATGCACTTGTGTGAATGGTGGTTGCGCCCCATTGAGTACAATTGATGCCCAAGAATGGGTGAATTATTTATTGCTCTATAATATGTCTCCCATATTCTTTTTAAGTAGAAATCATCATAAATGCATATGCAAATGTCCACATTTCCAAACTTTGTTGCGACTAGTTTCCATGTGTTGATTTCCCATCTCAATGGAGTTGTATATCTGAAGTATGTTGCGACTTGGATATGATGTTATATGTTTTTAGTGAGATATTATTATTTTTTTAATGTCCCATATTCATTATTCTATGTTCTGAACCATTATATACATAATTTGTTAGTCAAAGTTGAGCTTTTACATGTCATTTCCCTTAAGCAAATATCATTGAATTTATGCATTCAAATATGAAGCTTTACACCTTTATTGCATAACTCTTAACCATACCAAATGACAGTAAATGAATTATAATAACATTTTGTTGAGGCCTGGAAAATTGCAGGTAACAATAGTTAGGGATTCTCCCTAGTAAACGTTCCCAACTAGCCCGTTACTGTTTGGTATGGAGAATCCGTCTGGTTTACAGTCCAGCTACCGTAGGTCAAGTAACAAAATTAAAGGTTTTACCGGTTACGGCCTGGTCCACCATGAGTATTTTTTAGTTTTTTTATGTTTAAGTATGATATGCAAGTGCCTATCTAAGAATGCAGATTGATAGAGAATACGAGGAGTGGTCACAATGTGATGTGCAGGTTCTTACCTCTCGTCTTAACTCTCTCGCATCTAAATCACACACAGCAAGAAACTAAAACTAACTATCTAACCTATCCCTAGGGAGCAAGATTATCATTTATCAATGAGTAATGTATTTATGCGCATGCATTAAGAAAAATCACAGATAGCTGTTATTTAATTCAAAACACATGAACATTAATAGATATATGAACAACAAGATAGCTCATTGTTTATGAAAATCCTTCATTACTCATAGTGGAAATTTCATAGAATAAACTAGAGTGCATTCATAACAAGAACATAGGTTCAAAGAGTTAGAATGATCTCACAGTTAATGAACACATATTTCATTAAAATTGGAAACATTTTATTACAAGAACATGACCAAAATCAAATTTTTTGGTTATTTTGGAATTCTAGATTCACTATATAATTACAAGTTTAATGAAATATGTGTTAATGGACACAAAGCTGAAAATGAAATAGTTCACATTCAACAAATCCATAGCACAGCATTTGAAATCTTCCACCAAGCTTTCTCCAACAGGAAACTTGTAATTCTTTATTGCAAAAGGAAATAGTTCTTCTTACAACATACTCTCACAAATCTATCTGGTAAAAAGTCCCTCTTCTATCTAACTCTCCTATACTTATACTACAAGCAAAACTCTTGGGCTGCCCCTCGGTGACCTTTGGGCTCCCCCCAATCGTTCAAACCCACCCTTTTGTCTCTTTGTGAGTGCTCATGATTTATACAATACATTACATTTCAGATTAAGATTTAAGAGCACTTTATAAAAAGGGACCAGCTTGGTAACTGACGAGCTTTTCCCAAGCCTGGACCTCTACTGCTATCGATTCTGCTCATTATTCCGTTGGTCTTTTTGAGATCCTATTGATCTTAGACCATCACTCTCTTCTTTTTCTTGAGCAACATCTCTTCTTCTGTATGCTTCAGCTTCTTCTTTCCTTCCTGCCTCCCTTTTGCTTTGTCCTTTAGACATATATTCTTTGCAGCAATCATCCTGTCATGAACATATCATATTTTTAGACCATTTAGAGTTTAACAAAGTAACACAAACTGTATCAATACATGCATTTTGTAAAACTAACTATAAACAATACTAATGCATGAAAAGATAAGGCAAAGGAAATACTGCAAGCTGGGTCTGAAATCTGCTAAATCCATTTTCCAAACTAAAATCACAAGCTCGATAAAATAGACTCCCTATCTCAATCCAGGCTGCATCTGGACCAATTCAAAATCCTCCGATGAAAGCATGAATCATAACAAAGTAATTGCCAATTCGAAACCCCAAACTGTGCTCTTCATCTCAGAGAAAACTGCCATGGAAAAATAGACTAGAAGCACACAAAAAGGCGGAAAAAACCCTCACCGATAGGAAAAACACTAAGCATTGGGCGAAAGCCTCCTCATCGGCAAAAAACAACTATATGTCGGATGGTTAGTTTATGATGGAGCCACAACGGCAAGCGACGGAGAAATTGTGGACCCCGGAATAAAAAGAAAACCTCAATGATCGGAGGTTATAAATACTATGTATCGGCAGGATAGAGCTTAACATTGCTACCGTGTCAGTAACACAAAGGACTAGCCCCCTATCAATCATCAACACCGCTCCAATATTGAAAACAAAAACATCGCAGAGTAAAAGGTTTGAGCCAATAAAACCACGGAATCGACGGAAATAAAAACTATCCACCGGCCCATTCTCTATTTGTCCTCCGAAATGGCGGTGATATAGAAGGCTAATGCTCCAACCGTGATAAAATAAAATCACCGACAGTCAAAAAACAAATGAGACAAAAGTGCATCAGTGAAAACAAGAACTGTCCATCGGGACGTTCCTTACTTACCCTCCACAATGGCGGCTGTGTAGAGAACTACCACCCCAACTTAATCTTCAACAAACCTCCGACAGTGATAAAATCAAACCATTTACAAATCAAAACTTAAAGTTCCAAAGTCAAAAACATTAGCTAGACAAAGGCATTTTTAGATCATTCAACTTCCGAAATGAAAGAAAATAGTTTTCCTCAAATCAAACTCAAATATTCAAAATTGTAGCAGAGGAACAACAGAGTTCAGCAATCCAAAACAAATCCAGGAAAGATAAAATCAAAAGGAGGGTCCAAAAATTTTCAAAAATTTGGGAAAAAAGTTGCAGCTGCAACAATTGGCGACTACCTGGTGAACCCAGATCTCTGGAAAATTTCTTCCTTAAGTAACAAACTGTTTGACAATAGAACCAACATGTTGAATTTTTCTAGATGTCTGGATTTCCCAAATGGAAAATATATGTACTTTAATCATTGATGATAGTCCAATTTAGGGATAATGGGAACCAAGATTTAAAAGTCTAGATAACTCTTTTGAGGCCAGGAATCTGAGTTTCATTTTTTTACCTCTGTCTTCGGGTAGCTCCCAACTTGGACACCACAGGATTGTAACATATGGTAAACAGAAATATTCGTTTGTTCCTCATTCCCATGCCATTTTGCACTTTTGTTCTTTTGGACTTTCTTGTCGTGTTTGAGTCCTCCTGCATGCCTTTCTTTATGAATTTTTTATTCAGGCTCCTCTATCCATAGTGTCCTTTTGTTAGTTTTTCAACATTAAGCTAGCATATCATTAGGATCTTTAACTGAGAGAACAACAAGCACAGCAATCAAACACAAGAGACAATGAACACGGTGTTTTTCCTCAGGGAAACCATAAATGGAGAAAACCCCACAACTTCCTCAATGATACAATCAGCACCAAAGTGAAACCAAAAAATAGTAAGACAATCTTCCGACAACAATAAGCTCTTTCCTCTAGCCCCAGTGTCTTTCTCTTCCTCAACTATGTGCTACACTTGAGTGTGTATGAGTTGTGTTCTAAATAGAGAGTCCAACTCTCTATTTATACTAATCCCAACATGACTAAAACCCTACTAGGGCTGACTTCACTAGGTGATTCTAATAACCCTAGTGCCCTGGAACTGCGGGGACTTTAACCCTTAGACAATAGGAGGGTTACCCACAATGATTTGACATGACTTGTTTACATTATAGATTCTCCCGATAGGAACATTGGGGCATGACATGACACAATAACATCCCAGAATAAACATCAGGTTACAATAGATAATAAATACAAGTGAATACATTCTAAAGTTACAATTACATCAACACTCCCTCTTAACCAGGAAGGTATTCTCTTGACACATTTTTTCATCACTGGTCTTATTCTCTGGATCTTCTTGTCATCTGCATTCTTCAATTCTTATTTGTCTTCAAGTCTTGTTTGTATTCAATTCATATTCATCTCTGGATCTAGATCGTCACTCAATCTGGATCATCATCACTAGATCTGGATCATCACTCTATTTGGATCATCATCACTAGATATAGATCATCACTCGATCTGGATCATCTCTGGAGCATCATCTCTGGATCTGGATCATCTCTCAATCTGGATCATCTCTATTGTATCATCAATACTAAATCTTCACAGGTGCTATCTCATGATTCTTCTCGTCACAGGAATTTCTACAGAGCCATCCCTTTTTCATGCTGGATGTAGGCCTAGCCAACATGTAGGTCTTTGCCTAGAACTTGCATCTGATCATGTAGGGATTAATCCTATAATCATATCAGAAAGGAAACACCCAGCAATTACATATGACCATGTGGTAACATAGCCCACAACCTAGTCAAAAAGGCCCAGCACTTACATATGTTCAACCAATGATCGAAGAAAGGCCCAGCACTTACACTTCGCCATGTGAGGAACCAATCCTCCATGCCAAAAGGCTCCTGCACTTACATCTGATCAACCAATGATAGAAGAAAGGCACCGCACTTACATCTGATCAACCAATGATCGAAGAAAGGCACAGCACTTATATCTGATCAACACATGATCGAAGAAAGGCTCAGCACTTATATCTGATCAACACATGATCGAAGAAAGGCTCTGCACTTACATTCGACACATACAAGGAACCAATCCATCTGCATGTTCAAAAAGGCATGCACTCACATCTGATCCTGTAAGAACCAATCCTACCGTCATATCAGAATGGCCCCCAGTCCTAGACTAAGCTACCTAGTAACTAACCAAATGCCTCCATTCTCCAAGAGAATGGCAGTTTCCCTTACATTTGTCCTACTTGACAAAATGGCCAACACTCACATCTGACATGGAAGGAACCAATCCTCTCACCATGATAGAATGGCTCAGCCCTTATATATGACCTACTCATCAGAATCTATGGATCTTAGCACTCATATATAACATGGAAGGAACCAATCCTCTCACCATGATAGAATGGCTCATCCCTTACATCTGACTATGGAAGGAACCATTCCTCTCACCATGTCAGAATGGCTATGGGACTCATCACTTTCCCTTGGAGTAAACCTCTATCTATAGAACACCAAGCTTCTCCCTGAAGTACTCGAACTTCACCCTAGCCAATGGCTTTGTCAATACATCAGCTATATGTTCCTCTGTCGCAACATACTAGAGCTTCACTGCTCCCTTCTGCACCATATCCCTGATATAGTGATATTTGATCTCGATATGCTTCGAATTGTCATGGAACACTGGATTCTCTGACAACTTTACGCAACTCGGGTTGTCACAATGTATACAAGTAGCATCCATCTAGAGATCAAATAAATCAGACAGTAGATTCCGCAGCCATACTGCCTCACAACTAGTTGAACAAGCTGCGACATACTCTGCTTCAACTGTACTCAGTGCCACACAGGATTGCTTCTTGCTAAACCAAGAGATCACACCTAATCCCATACTAAAGCAACAACCTGAAGTGATTTTCCTATTGATGGCACTGCCTGCCCAATCTGAATCAACATAACCCTCCAGTTTAATCTTCTGATTCACCTCGTACTTGAGCTCATAATCAATTGTACCCCTCAGGTACCTTAGAATGTGCTTTGCAGCAATCAAGAGAACATGTCTCAAATCTGTCAAGATCTGGCTCAAGGTGTTCACAGCAAAGCAAATGTCTGGTCTCGTGTTCGTTAGGTACATCAAGGACCCAATCATCTGATGATACATCATGCCATCAACCATCTTTGATAAAGCATCACTCAATAGCTTCAGGTTTGATGCCATAGGTGTGGCCATAGCCTTGCAGTCCATCATCCCAAACCTCTTCGGGATCTCTACTGCATACTTCCCTTGTCCGAGGGAGATTCCATCTGCATTCTGCCACACCTCCATACCTAGAAAATAATGAATCATACCCAAGTCCTTCATTTCAAACTCGGCAGCAAGATTTCTCTTCGTATCAGCAATCAACCCATCCTACCTGTTACAAGCAGATCATCTACATATAGTAGAAGCATCACTTTTGCCATCTTCAACCTTGTAGTAAAGGTTGGAATCTGCTTTACTCTTGGTAAAGCCCAAACTGGATAGAAAGCTATCAATTCTACCCATATTCTGCCGTACCATGTCCTGGGTGCTTGTTTCAAACCGTACAGGGCTTTCTTCAATCTACACACATGAGACTCTATGTCATGTGTCTCAAAACTGAGTGGTTGTTCTACATACACTTCCTCTTCCACTACACCATTCAAGAAAGCAATCTTGACATCCATTTGGTGTATCTTCCATTTCATTACTGCATCCAATGCAAGTACTGTTCTGATGGAAGTGTATATGGCCACAGGAGCAAAGGTTTCTTCATAATCTATCCCTTCCTTCTGTGAGAAGCCACGAGCCACAAATCTTGCCTTATATTTTTCAATGCTACCATCTGCAGCATGCTTGATCTTATAGATCCATTTGGAAGTTACAACTAACTTCCCTTCTGGTCTTGGGACAACATCCCAAACATCATTCTTCATGATCGATTGATACTCTTCAATCATAGCATCCTTCCATTCTTTTCGTTCTACCGCTTCTTCATAGTTGGAAGGTTCTTTATTGATAACATCACATAGTAAAGCTACATATCCGAAACAAGATCTGGTTCTCTTTCTTTCTCTGTGATTCTCCTCTGGAGCCCCATATCTTTCCGCACCTTGGATAATTTACCGTACCCAAGTAGGTTTACTCTTGTGAGGATTCTTCTCCTGAGGTGGATCTACAGGTCTTTGTGGTTCTTCAAATTCTCAATCTTCTTCTTGAATTTCTTCATTCATGGTTGTATCATGAATTTTGGGTGCTTCTGCTTCTTCAGTTTATTTAGCAGGTCTCTTTCTGGATTTGTTGTAAGTTGTGTCTTCATCAAATTTTACATCCCTATTGATGTCGATCTTCTTGTATCCTGGCAAGTATATTCTGTAATTCTTCGAGCTTTTAGAGTATCCCACAAATATACCCTTCTTTCCTGAAGGATCTAGTTTTGTTCTCTTTTTTGGTATGTGTATGTACACTGGACAGCTGAATATTCTGAGATGGCTAACTTCTAGTTTCTTGTCGGAGAAGACTTCTTCAGGAGTCTTGTTCTCGAGTAATCTGTGTGGAGTACGGTTATGTACATACACCGTTGTTCTTGCTGCTTCTGCCCATAGATTCATAGGAAGATCTTTATCATGAAGCATTTCTCTTGCAGCTTCCATGATGGTTCTATTCTTCCTTTCTGCAACCCCATTTTGTTGTGGATTGTAAGGAGTGGACAACTCCCTCTTAATCCTTGATTCTTTGCATAACTCTTTGAATTCATTTGATGTGAATTCTCCACCATTATCTTATCAAAAGGTCTTGATCTTCTTTTCTGTGTGATTCTCGATCAAGGCTTTGAATTCCTTGAACTTGTTGAAAACTTCATCTTTGTTCTTCATGAAGTAAATCCATGTCTTCCTAGAAAAATCATCAATGAAAGAAACATAGTATACATACCCGCTTAGTGAGCTTGATGACATTGGTCCACATACATCGGAGTGGATGATTTCCAAGATTCCTTTTGCCTTGCTCTTGCTACTTGGAAATGTCTTCTTTGTATTCTTTCCTTTCGCACATCCTTTGCAGACCCCTTCATGTTTTGCTTGAATTTCTTGAAGACCTTCAACAACTTTGATTGCAAGTGGTAGTGCTCTATAATGCACATGTGCAAGCCTTCTGTGCCAAAGTTCATTTAGCTCTATTGTTTCATGGACCATAGCTTGTTCTGGATGGCCCTTTAGCTTGTATAAGCCTCCTTCTTGTTCTCCAATCACTATTGCATCATCAATAGTCTTTCCTCTTGCAAAATGATGACTTGGCCATCTACAAATGCAACCCTCATACCTTTTGCATCCAATGCTGATATGGATAGAAGATTCTTCTTCAAACCTGGTACAAACAAGACATCTTTCATTTTTATAGATTTTTCGAAGTCTAGCTTGTAGGAGGATTCACCACTACCTTTTATGGGATATTGGTAGTCATCCCCAAGCTTCACCTTATGGGGCGGGTTATGTTCAGATAGTTTCTCAAAGGATTCCTTGAAACTTGCCATGTGCTTGGAAGCCCCACTGTCAATAAGCCAATCTTTTCTTCCATGAGTGACAGTTCCTATGAGAGCGGAGATCAGAACATATTAATCTTCACTTGAAGAGTCTTCACTTTCTTGTTTTACTCTCTTCCTAGGAGGATCATCATCCTCGACAGTGTGAGCATGATGTCTTCTTTTGGAGTTCTTCTTCTTCTTGGATCCATTCTTATTCTTGGGATAGTTTTTAGCAAAGTGTCATATTTCATCGCATGTATAACATCTGAGTCTGGATGGATCCCTTCTCATAAAGTTATTTTTCTGATGAGAATGCTTACCTTGGTGATGATTATTTTCCCTTCTTCTTTTCTTGGAGTGTACTGTGAGAGCTTGATCTTCACTTCCCATCTTTTCTTCTAGAGTAGCTATCCGAGCTTCTTCTTGAGAGCATTCTTCCCATGGTCTATTGAACTTGACCAACTTCTTTCTAGCACAATATGAAATAATCCCATGGCCTAGGGAGGCCATTCATTGTTGTCATCACAATTTTTTCATTCTCCACTTCTTCATCTACAGCTTCTAGTTGTTCTTTGATCTGGAAGACCCTTGTAAAGTATGACTGGATGGTCCCCTCATTCTGGATCTTGACATTCTTCAACTGGTTCCTTAGAGTCATCTTCTGATTGATGTTATTCTCTTCAAACAATTTGGTTAGGGCATCACACATGGCTTTAGGTGTCTTGAGAGAGGACACCTATGGAATGAGGCGATCCTTGATAGAATCAGCAATGATCCTCTTTTCCATAACCAACTTCTTCTTATGTAAGGCCTTGGCGTCGTCTCCCTCTGGAACTGGAATCTCCTCCTGGATATAGGAGTCCAACTCATTTTCTTCCAGGACCAGGGAGATCCTATACTTCCAAGATCGGAAGTTATCAGCTCCCTCAAGCTTTTCATCAAGCTTGGTATGATGAGACATCTTAATTGAGAACCTCAAATGGAAATACAAAATATTTAGATCTTACCAGGTCAAGATGTCGGATCTGGATTTGAAGCTGAAATCCTGTAGTACTAGTTCAAGAGCAGATTAGGTTTTTTCTTTTCCAGAGTTCTGTCCAACCAAATGCTTTGAAATTTATCCCTAACTTCGATTTTGGGGAGGATATCAATTCAGGCCTGGGCTCACTGAAAAATTCCTCTTCTGTGAAAAGCCCTAATTTTCGGCAGCAATGTCGGGTCCAAAACTGAAAAACCTCAAAATTGGATTCTGCTTCGATAGAAATATGTGCCCTAGGGAGGAGAGTTATTCCACCTTACATTTGCTGAAAATATATGGAGAGAGATCCATAAAATAGGAATCCCTAGTTCCCGCAGTTGCACGGTGTCTTCTTCTCAGGTTAGCCCCGATACCATGTTAGTTTTTCAACATTAAGCTAGCATATCATTAGGATCTTTAACTGAGAGAACAACAAGCACAGCAATGAAACACAAGAGACAATGAACATAGCGTTTTTCGTCGGGGAAACCATAAATGGAGAAAACCCCGCAACTTCCTCAGAGATAGAATCAGCACCAAAGTGAAACCCAAAAATAGTAAAACAATCTCCCAACAGCAGTAATCTCTTTCCTCTAGCCCCAGTGTCTTTCTCTTCCTCAACTATGCGCTACACTTGAGTGTGTATGAGTTGTGTGCTAAATAGAGAGTCCAGCTCTCTATTTATACTAATCCTGAAATGACGAAAACCCTACTAGGGCTGACTTCACTAGGTGAGTCTAATAACCCTAGTGCCCCAGAACTATGGGGACTTTAACCCTTAGACAATAGGAGGGTTACCCACAATGATTTGACATGACTTGTTTACATTATAGATTCTCCCGATAGGAACATCGGGGCATGACATGACACAAGAACATCCTAGAATAAACATCGGGTTACAATAGATAAGAAATACAAGCAAATACATTCTGAAGTTACAATTACATCAACACCTTTTGTGTGAGAGATGTATTTAATTTTCAGCTCACGGACGGAGAAGAACTTTGGCAATTTTGTACTCATATGGTTCAGTACTTTGTTTTGATACATATTGCTTTCTTAGGAGATTTTGACTCTTATTTTCCCTTTTGGATTGCAATTCTTGGCATGGGATCATTTATATATAATATACTGTTTACCCTGCTTCCTTTCCATGGGTATTTTGCTGTCACCCCCTAAGATATTATTAAATGTGAGATGGATGGAGACTCGAAAAATTATTCCAGACCTTTCGATCCTGAGTTAGCTTGCAAGGATTAAGTAGGACTTCAATGTGTTCATAGCCATTTAGGAAAACTGCTAAACTAGAAAAATTATTCCAGATAAGTCAATAATATACAGTCTTATAATCAATGATTTTAGTTAATACAGAATTCTGATACTCTCCATGCAACCAAAATTTTGCTTCTTTTATTGAAATCAATCAAAATCTAACTAAAAAACAAACAGAAATAAAATAAATAAAAAATAAACAACCAAATCAGTTTATTTATGTATAAAATAAAACAAAAACTAGGAAAAATAAGGTTTGAGAACTAGACCATTAACTGGTAAGTTCTCTTCCCACCCCTGTAAATCTTGCAACTTGTAGGTTGAGGGGCCAAGCTTTGCTGCAATCTGAAAAGGGCCTACCCATAACTGTTGAAACTTTGTGTGTTTCCCCTTTTCATCATGCAGGTGATCCCACTTGAGAACCAGATCTCCTACTTCAAATTCCTTTTTTCCAGCTTTATACTTATCAAACCACCGTTTCACTACTTCCTGTTGATGCTTAAAACGTTCTTTGGCTCTGGACCTAGTCTCTTCCACCTTAAAAAGATTATAGATTCTAATCTGTAGGATTTCGTTATCTATGCCTCTAGACTCTTGAGCTATTATGGAAGATGGCAGCATAATGTTGGGAGGAAGAATAGCTTTGTTTCCATAAACAAGAGTATACGGTGACACACCTAAGGAATTTTTGGGAGTGACCCTATCAGCCCAAAGAGCATTCGGTAATGCTAAATACCAACTTCTCTGGTTTTCTATTACGGACCTTTTTAAGATCCTAATGATATTCTTGTTTGTAGATTCTGCCAAACCATTTCCTTGTGGGTAATAGTTCGCAGAATAATGCAAATTGATTCCTCTTTCATGAACAAATGCAATTAATCTAATAGAAGAAAAATAAGTAGTATTATCAAAAACCAAGGAAATTGGAACTCCAAACCTGGTCATAATATGATCTTGCAAGAAATCCATGACCGCATCTTCATTCACTTTACGTAACGGAATGGCCTCGACACATATAGTGAAGTAGAAGTTGCCGTCAAAATGTATTTGTGCTGCAAGGAAGAATTTGGTTTTATCTCTCCAATGATATCAATCCCCCATTGTTCGAATGGTTCTGTTATCATCATAGGCTTCAATGGTCCTGCTTCTTTGGCTTGTCTTCCCCCACACCTCTGGCAGATATCACACTTTCTCACACGGGCGTGCGTGTCCTTGAACAATGTGGGCCAATAGTATCCAGCTCTAAGAATCTTGTGGGCTGTCGTATCTCCTGAAAAATGACCTCTAGAAGGCCCATCATGTAACTCTGTTATGACCTTCTTTGCATCTTCTTTCTCTAAGCATCTGAGAAGGACTCCATCATAATTTTTCCTGAATAATATTCCATCAATGATCTGATATGCACCTGATTTAAGGTGCAACGCTCTTCGTTGTTTGAGATTCCAATGTTCTAGCAACAATCCTTCCTGAAGGTAATGAACAAGGTCTTGGTACCAGGAATCTGGAGCGGTGAAAAGAGGACACACATCCATCATATGTAACTCAGCTTCATTTTCCCAATTGTTTTCTTCATTGCCTTTACCTTTAGCCATTAGTTTGCACAATCCCTACCCCTTTACTATAAATGTTGGTTTGAATTCGAGATCATATTCTTGTAAAGTTGTTACCCAGATGCCTCTTCTTTCTCCTAATTCCTTTTGTACAAAAAGAGACCTTACAGCTGGGTGTGGAACTATTACCTTAGTCTGGTTCTTAAGTATGTATGGCCTAAATTATTTTACCGCTTTGAAGACAGCATAAGCCTGTTTATCCACAGCTGGGTAATTCAATTCGGCTCCCTACAGACCAGTGCTCATAAATGATATGGGGTACTCATCTCCCCCATCTTCCTTCTGTGTAAGCACCACTGCCAATGAATCATCAGACGTGAAAGTGTACAAAATAAAATATTTTTCAAAATTTGGAATTTTAAGAGATGGTGCATGTGCAATAGATGTCTTTATCTTACTGAATGCATTCTTCTCCACATCAGTCCATTTGAATTGTACACTTTGTTTCACCATTTGCTGCAAAGGTTTGACAATCTGGGAAAAATCTGGTACAAACCTTTGCACAAAATTAATTGTCCCCATGAATGATTGCATAATTTTTTTGTTATTGGGTAAAGGGATATGTTCGATGGCTTTAATCCTTTCTAGGACTATGGAGATCCCTTTTTTAGAAACCACGTGACCCAGTAGGTTTCCTTCTATAACCGCAAACACACATTTCCTAGGATTTAGTGAGATGCCATATTTTTGACAACGCTCAAAAATTTGTTTTAGATGGAATGCGTGTTCTTCTCTCTTCTTTGAAAATATCATGACATCGTCGATATATACTACAACACTATGGCCAATCAGACCATGGAAATCTATATCCATGGCCCTCTGGAAAGTAGCTCCAGCATTGATGAGTCCAAAGGGCATTCTTCTATAAGCAAAAGTTCCCCACTTTGTTTTGAATGTAGTTTTAAGTCTGTCCTCTTCAGCTACTAATACTTGACTATAGCCAGAGAATCCATCTAATAATGAAAATAAATCAGAACCTAAAACCATCTGCAATATCTGTTCCATGGGTGGGACTAGATAGTTGTCTTTATCTGAAGCAAGATTTAGGTTTCTGAAATCCACACATAGCCTGATTTCTCCAGATTTCTTCCTTACTGGTACCAAATTCAAAACCCATTCCGAGTGTCTGACTTTAAATATAATTTTGGCATCCAATAATTTTTTCACTTCACTCTGAATTAAAGGCTCCAGTTTTGGATGCATCTTCCTCAAAGGTTGTTGATAAGGCTTGACTCTAGATCTAATAGGGATGACATGTTGTATAATCTTGGTGTCATATGTTTTAAGCTCTTCATATGTCTAGGAAAACACATCTTTGTACTGTTTGAAAAAACTAATGAACTTATTTCTTTCACCAGGAGAGCAACACTTTCCCAAATTTACATATTTGGGTTCAACTTCAGTTCCTAAATTTATCAGCTCGAATTGTAAAGATGAGCTATGAGTCTTGACATTTGCTGGTCTTCTGAACTTGTTGTCTAAATCAAACATCCGCTCTAAATTCCTGACCCCTTTAGGAATAAAGTTGTCAAATTTTAACTCATCTTGGTGTTCTTCATCATCGATAATTGCCCCTTTGAAAGTCTCATCGTTCGTCAAACATTCCAGGATTTTTTGATCATCATCAAAAACCCATAAATTGGTGACCATGCCTAGAACCGAAGGCATGAAAAGTAATTCAATAGAACATCTATTATTAGAAGGTACAAGCCTTCAGCTGAGGTGGCTAACAAGTCAGCTACTACATTCTTTAGTCTAGGAATGGATACAGTATTAAATGCATAAAAAATTTTAAGCAAATCCCACACTTCATTCTGGTAAGCTTTTAAATGAGGTAAAATGCAATGTATCTGATTTCAAATTTTCTTTACAATTATTTCAGAATCCCCATACACTTTCATATTTTCTACTTTTAATTCAATTGATTTTCTTATTCCCTGAACTAATGCTTCATATTCAGTTGTATTATTGGTACATTCAAACTCTAATATACATGAAAGAAAATGTTTATTTTTCTTTGGATCAATCAGGACACAACCGGCTCCTGATCCTTCCAATGTTTTAGATCCATAAAAAAAAAAGTGTCCAAAAACTATCTACTTCTACTATACTTGAAACTAAGTCTACTACTTTACAATCAATCTCATCAGCCCATGAAAATCGAAGGAGATCGGGCTGGGTGTCTGATGTACAGCTGGCTTCTTCTGCTTGGTAGTTTCCTGGTTCTAGTTCAATGAAGTAGTTTCCCAATACAGAATTCACTGGTTCATTCTTACCCTCCAACTGAGTAACATTATGCTTCATGTGGGGCTCTCTTAATACTTTCATTTGATTGGGACTTCCCTTATAAGGAAACCATAGATGTGACCAATCTGATGCAAGATATCCATTTAGCTTTGCTAACCAATCTCGACTGAAAACAAGTCCATAAGCCTCAGGTATGTATGCTACTACAATATCGATGAACCGACATACATTTTCATTTGAAGATAACCGAATCAAAACCTCCTCCATTTCCCCAATTACCTTCACAGTTGTTCTGTCTAACTGAATAACCTTCCAGGTAGATGGTTTGGGTTGTCCATTTATCTTCTTGCAGAATGAAAGTGGCATAACATTGACTGATGCCCCTGAGTCTACTAAACAGTTATGCACATTATGGTTGAAAATTTCAAAAGTTAGGAGAAATGGTGGGGTTTTGTATTTAGACTTACCTCCCACACTTGCTTCACCAATTTCTTCTTCTTCAAGTTGGTTGTCAGTGGGAAGCTTTTCCTCTGGTACTTCAAGTGCTTTTAACAATTTTTCTTTCTGCCGAGGCACGTTACACATCTCAAACAGTGAGATATTTGCCTTAGCCCTTTTAATATCTTCCACAATATTATACTCCATCTTATGTTCTTCAAGATTATTTTTTACATTATCAATCTTCTCTTCAACAAGCTTAACAGGCATGTTGATTTTCTTTGGATTTTGACTCGTAATGGTGGATTCAGGTATTTTATCAATTGTGGTGCTCTTCTGAATTTTCTTTACATTCTCTTGAAGTCTCTTAATTTTCAGAAGTATTGAATTGTCTTTATTTAACAAACCTTGACTTCTGGTTGTCACATTTGTTTCTGATGTTTTTTTCGGTTTCAATGAAACTTCCTCTTTTGTATCAAAAAGTGAGACACAGTCCCATAAAACTAAAGAATCCTCTTCTTGTTTTTCTATGGGTTGATTATCTTTTTCTTCCTGCTCATCATCTTTTGTTAGTTTAGAGTCCAAAAGTTGATTCATTACTAATTTCACCGAATTGATCCATTGAGGGCAATTTTTTTTAGAATGAGGCTGCTGATGAAAGGTGCAAAAATTATCCATACCTACCTCAGTTAAATTCATTGATGCAGGACTACGTGGAGGAGGTTTAGATTGATTGTTGTCTTCTCTCCTTTTATAGTAAGGCTTGTATGCTTTATGAGCCTCCTTTTCTTTTTCCAAATCTATCACTCTGTTAGACAGCTTCTGCATCATTTTCAACATTCCCTCAAAGTCATGTGATTGCTCATCCTTAGGCTTAGACAGTAATAAAGCTTTTTTACCAAAAGTTTTTTCTCTTGACTGCTCAGGGTAATCTTCTATGCTCTCTTTTTCAGCCTCTACCCTCTCATATTCTTCATAAGTTTCTAACAATGTAGGATTTACTGACATCTTGGAAAACATGGCCAATTCAGGCCCTAGAGCTGAAGTATAGTATTCAATCAAAACTTTATCAGAGGGCTTATCAGCTACAGAAAAATTTTTAAGATAAGCAGCAAATCTTTGAGTGAAATTATGCACTTTTTCCTTTCTTTCTTTCTTTAAAGCGCATAACCCTTTCATTAGAGTTGCATGAGTTTTTTGGACTGCATATTTACCTCTGAATATTCTTTCAAACGTGTCCCAGTCGGTGATTGAGTTTGCAAGCATAGCAAAATACCATGAGGCTGCTGCTCCTTTCAGGGTATGTGGAAACAATATGTAGACTACATCTTCATGTTCTCCAGCCCGTAGTCCTTTTATAGCCAAGTAAAAGCTTTGCAAATGATCATCTACCAAAATCTTTTCACTTGGGTCAAACTTAGGCAATATTTTCTCAAAAGCTTGAGGCAAATCATGCAAAGGATGTGGCAAGTTTAATGGTGACCTAGCCCTCCAAGCAGGTGGTGGATTTGGTGGGTTGGGTGGTTGATCGCGTTTACATTTGCCATGATTTTAAGTGGAGAATGAGGTGGTGAATGAACAGGGGTATGAGCAGGTGAACAGTAAGGTGTATCTAGGTCCAACTGATTCAGAGGTTGAACAACTTCCTGTAAGGTTGTTTCTACCAGTTCTTTAAAATCTTCAACCAACACTGTGTCTTCCAATATAGGAAGGTCTTTCTTCCGATATTATCTTCTAGGTAAGGTAGGGATAATCGGTAATCCTCTTATATTCTTCGCATAAGCCCTAGTAATTCTTCTCAAATCATCAAATACTTCGTTATCAACAGGATACAAAAACTCTTTACCCTTCTCTTCGGGAATTGGATTGGGAAACAAACTACTCTCAGAACTGTTACCGGTGGAATAATTTCAAGGAAAAGGGTTTCCTCGGCCAGCCATGAACTGGCTTCCCCCCTTTTAACGCCAAAAACTATTGAGACCTGGAAAATCATAGGTAACAACAGTTAGAGATTCTCCCCAGTAAACGTTCCCAACTAGCCTGTTACTGTTTGGTACGGGGAATCCGTCCGGTTTACGGTCCGGCTACCATAGGTCAAGTAACAAAATTAAAGGTTTTACCAGTTACGGCCCGGTCCACCGTGTGCATTTTTTAGTTTTTTTATGTTTAAGTATGATATGCAAGTGCCTATCTAAGAATGCAGATTGATAGAGAATATGAGGAGCGGTCACAATGTGATGTGAAGGTTCTTACCTCTCATCTTAAATCTCTCGCATCTAAATCACACACAGCAAGAAACTAAAACTCACTATCTAACCTATCCCTAGGGAACAAGATTATCATTTATCAATGAGTAATGTATTTCTACGAATGCATTAAGAAAAATCACAGATAGTTGTTATTTAATTCAAAACACATGAACATTAATAGATATATGAACAACAATATAGCTCCTTGTTTATGAAAAGCCTTCATTACTCATAGTGGAAATTTCATAGAATAAACCAGAGTGCATTCATAACAAGAACATAGGTTCAAAGAGTTAGAACGATCTCATTGTTAATGGACACAAAGCTGAAAATGAAATAGTTCACATTCAACAAATCCATAGCACAGCATTTGAAATCTTCCACCAAGCTTTCTCCAACATGAAACTTGTAATTCTTTATTGCAAAAGGAAATAGTTCTTCTTACAACATACTCTCACAAATCTAACTAGGAAAAAGTCCCTCTTCTATCTAACTCTCCTATACTTATACTACAAGAAAAACTCTTGGGCTGCCCCTCAGTGACCTTTGGGCTCCCCCCAACAGTTCAAACCCACCCTTTTGTCTCTTTGTGAGTGCTCATGATTTATACAATACGTTACATTTCAGATTAAGATTTAAGAGCACTTTATAAAAAGGGTCCAGCTTGATAACTGACAAACTTTTCCCAAGCCTGGGCCTCTGCTGCTATCGATTCTGCTCAGTAATCCGTTGGTATTTTTGAGATCCTATTGATCTCAGACCTTCACTCTCTTCTTTTTCTTGAGCAACATCTCTGCTTATTTATGCTTCAGCTTCTTCTTTCCTTGCTACCTCCCTTCTGCTTTGTCCTTTAGACATATCTTCTTTGCAGCAATCATCCTGTCATGAACATATCATATTTTTAGACCATTTAGCGTTTAACAAAGTAACACAAACTGTATCAATACATGCATTCTGTAAAATGAACTATAAACAATATTAATGCATGAAAAGATAAGGCAAAGGAAATCATGCAAACTGGGTCTGAAATCCGCTAAATCCACTGTCCAAACTAAAATCACAAACCCGATAAAATAGGCTCCCTGTCTCAATCCAGGCCGCATCTGGACCAATTCAAAATCCTCCGATGAAAGCATGAATCATAACAAAGTAACCGCCAATCCGAAACCCCAAACTGCACTCTTCATCTCGGATAAAACTGCCATGGAAAAAGAGAGTAGAAGCACACAAAAAAGGCAGAAAAAACCCTCACCGGCAAGAAAAACACTAAGCATCAGGCGAAAACCTCCTCATCGGCGAACAAAACAACTATATGTCAAATGGTTAGTTTACTATGGAGCGGCAATGCCGGGAAATGAAAAAACTGTGGACCCCGCGATCAAAAGAAAACCTCGACGATCGGAGGTTATAAAGACTACGTATCGGTGGGATAGAGCTTAATGATGCCGCTGTGTCGGAAACACAAAGGACTAGCCCCCGATCAATCATCAACACCACTCCGATATTGAAAACAAAAACATCGCAAAGTAAAAGGTTTGAGCCAATAAAACCACGGAATCGGCGAAAGTAAAAATAAAATCGTCGACAGTCCAAAAACAAATGAGAGAAAAGCGCATCAATGAAAATAAGAACTGTCCATCAGGACGTTCCTTACTTACCCTCCGCAATGGCAGCTGCGTAGAGAACTACCGCCTAGACTTAATCTTCAACAAACCTCCGACAGCGATAAAATCAAACCATTTACAAATCAAAACTTAAAGTTCCAAAGTCAAAAACATTAGCTAGACAAAGGCATTTTTAGATCATTCAACTTTCGAAATGAAAGAAAACAGTTTTCCTCAAATCAAACTCAGAAATTCAAAATTGTAGCAGAGGAACTACAAAGTTCAGCAATCCAAAATAAATCTAGGCAAGATAAAATCAAAAGGAGTGTAGCAGGGATTTCTCCTTGCTACAGAGGCAGGAATGGCTCCCTTCTGTCTATAGGACAGAAGGGTAGGTTCCTGCTTTGAAAAAGACTGAAAGTAAAAACGGAATGTAAAGAACAGAAATAAAAGCAAATATGGAGAACCCCTCTGAAAACAAAGGTTAGGGTTCCACTTCCAATGACTTGCAAACAATCATTAAGCTACAGTAAACTGAAATACCTGCAAAACAAGTTAGGAAATAAACCTGCAAATGAAATCATGGGTTAAAAAACAAAGAAACTACTAAGCAAATAAACAAAACAAGAAAACACAATTATACCTTCTCTTTGGGTGGAAATGGGCCACCATGCCCTAGCTTGTGGAAGCACCTCTCTTGGATGGGGGAGCTATGGCTCAATGAAGATGAAGGAGAGGGAGTTTGTGGGTGGCTTGAAAGACAAAGGGTCTCAAGGCATCCACATGCAACATAACAGTATGCAAGGGAGAAGTGTTTTGAGAGTGACCCCCCCACCCTCCTTTTATAGCTTTTTTGGGGTTTTAGGGTTTTAAGCCCTTGGTCTGGTATTTAGCCCCTTTTTTGGGCTTTTAGCCCCTTCTACCCTAATTTTAGCTCCTTTTATGGTTTTAGCCCCTTTTGGGGGGCTTTAGCTCCTAGGAGAGTACTTTAGGCTCCTTTTTGGGGTTTTTAAGCCCTTTTCTTCATCCAAGTGTTTTTTAGGGTGTGGGAGTCTAATGAAGGGTCGTGAAGTGGTGTCCTTGGGTGGTGTAGGTCACGGAGAGCTTAGTGAGGGATTTTTTGGGCTAACAGATTGCCCCCTGATGTGTGAGGGTAGGAGCTTATCGTATGGCCGACAGACATCATAGGATTTGTTGCGGTGAGGTGGTCCTTCCGGGGCTGGGGCATGGTGGCTTTTGGTTTTTGTATTAATATGGTTCCCATCAATGGGTGAGATACAAATAATGTGTGACATGTATATGGACGAGGTAGGAATCCCCATGCTCGTGACAATGTCAAAAGAATAATTTGATCTATGCTCTAAAATACAGGAGCACATCATATACAACTGATGATACAATAATGGTTTCCTCTATGTGAGGCTGAATACAATACTGATCTGGTACATTGGACCCATGGAATTCTCATGCAATACTATATCTTCATGACTGATGGCCTGCTGGATCTGGAACGGTACATAGCTATGTGGACTCGCTGATTGAGAGTAAGAGTCTATGTGGTACAAGTATGTTGCATCAATCATAAATCTATATAGAAGCACTACTGGGGCTTCTGAACACTATCTCCAACGCAACCCGAAAATCACAAGGGACATAACCTGTTTAGGTCCCTCTAGTAGACTCATCAATGTGCTAGAATCAGGTGACATCCGAGGTCTTCGACCAAGTATTGTGCGGACCAAACCCTGTACGAATCTCAACGGTGTGATGATGTAGTTGGAGTCGAGCACGTGAGAAACAACCATCCCGAGAGGCACTAAGGACTCCTCTCAATTGGTCCAAGGAACTCATCAATGAGGTTAATGAAACTAGGATACAGGGAACTTTGGGTCCATCCTATGGAATCTATGTGTCTTCGTCGACAGAGGGTGACCTGCCCCTAGTCAAGGCAATAATGTTTCCTTGACCAGGAGTGCGAGGGAGATAACCGAAAGGTGTGAGACAATCTACGAACTGACCCACTGAATGCGGGGGGAGAGGGGGAGGGAAATAATTGAACAGGGGTAGGGGGAGTGTGGTGGAATCAAACTTCCTTTGTTCAGAGTATGATGGCAGGGCAGACCAAGCAGCAAATGAAACTTGACTCATGGGAACGGGATCATAGCTGTAATACCGGGAATGTCGCTGCAGATGGGAAATGCTTGGAGGAGGTAGACACTTTTGATATTGATGCGATCCAAGGAAGACACATTGCAGAGTACTCTGAACAAAGGCGACCCAAAGGGGGAATGTTTCCAAACTATTTTCTATGGGGTGGTGTCTAGGGACACCGTTATGGTACGATCTCGTGGATTTTTTGCAAGCCCGAGAAGGTAAATGCTCCATGGTGCTTTCAATTTTAGAGAGTCTGAAAGTACGAAGAAGACTCCAGTGGGGGTTATTTTTCATTGGTAGTCTCATGTGCCCAAAAAAGGATAAAAGTATACATAGGAGAGCTCGCCCATCCTGTAGGGGATGAGAGACTTCTTTACCATTGGTAGTCCAATTAGGCCAGAAAAGGTTAAACCTATACTGATTGGATGGTCATTCAGATAATTTTACGAGCATGAATGAAACCAAGTTTTCTCGGCAATCTTTTCTTGATGAGAAGGCTGGAAAAGAGCTTAACGAAAACCCATGGTGAGCTTTTCCGTAAAGTGCGGCCCCTCTGCCCGAGAAAGCATAAAAGTATGCAGAGGGGAATGGTCTTTGCTTGAGTGTGCCAAGGAAGTCCTTTTCAATTGATGGTCTACATGGTCCACAAAAGGAGGTAAACAAGACGATGTAGACACCCTTTCCTATCCTTTAACGAGTGGGAAAGGAATCACCTGCACTCGCCTATCTTTTCATTCTTTTAAGGAGTCATAAAAGAGCTTAAACGAAACTCCAGTGTGGTCAACCGATTGCGGTGGCATAGGCAGTGCCCCATGTCGGGACGGTGGATAGAGGTCCAAAGGTCATCTGTGTAGTATGGATGGAGCAGAAGGCTCTCAAACATACCAATACATGCGTGGGATAGATTGCGGTGGAGGCACGCAAACCGAGGTGGCTCTCGAACAGAGGTCAGGAGAGCGTGTGTGTGTGTTGTGGTGGATGGACTTGACTACATGTGATGTGAGTGCAAGTCCGGGGGTAGTTATATGCCAAATACGTACAATAAAAGTAAATCGTTTTGTGGACAATGGTCCAGAAGTATGCATAAGGTGTGGTGGATGAGGAAGACAACTATGTGTTAAAATACAAAATAAAAGCAAAAAATGGCATTCCTTAACGGGCGATGGCCCGAGAACTCGCATGAGTAGCGATCGGGGAGTGTGATACAAGTACAGGTCCATAGACACTCACATCATCATGTCATGGCTCGTAAATCGAGGTGACTCGTGGGAAATGGTCCCGAAATTAATTTGTTAAACATGAGATGATGGTCTCATAAAGAGATAGAAATTTGGGCCCGGAGTTGTGAGAGGTGTCTTGAACAGGTTCCGGGTGAATTTTAATTAGCAATGAATGGTGCTGCCCCTGACTTGTGGTAAAAAACGTTGAAAAACAAGAAAAGAAAATGAAGCAACTCATTGGTGATGTTAAGCATAAAATTTCTTAAGGTAGAGCCCGTTGCGGGGGTTCTCTAAGAGTTGTCCATCAGATTCAATAAGGGTGTATGCCCCTTTTCCGAGGCAACGGTGGATGACGTACAGGCCATACCACATCGACTCAAACTTGTTTTTGCCCAACTTATCATTTCGTTGGTCGTATACTAGAACCATATCCCCTTCGCTGAAGGTGCGAGGGTGGACATGGGAGTCATAGTGGACCTTTGATCGTGTTTTTGCTACTTCAATGGCTTGGAGGGTAGCTCGACGGTATTCTATGGTTTCTTTGAGTTGGAGGAGTCGTTCTTCTAAAGGAAAAGTGTCAGGGAGAAGTTCTACTGTGAGGCAGAGGGACGGTATTTGGCACTCTATAAGGAGTACTAATTCAACACCATGTACTAGGCGGAACGAAGTGAAACCGGTTGCAGTTTTTGTGGATGTGCGATAAGCCCATAGGGTAGAGAATAGCATGTGATGCCAGTTGGTTTTATGATTTCATACCATCCTTTGGAGCATTTTTTTGATGATTTTGTTGACTACTTCCACTTGGCCATTGCCTTGGGGGCAGTAGGAAGATGAGTACTGGTGTTTGAATTTCAACATGGTTGATAATTCAGCCCATACGGCGTCTTGGAAGTGTGCCCCATAGTCTGAGACTAATTGTTTAGGGACACCAAATCATGTAATAACATGGTTGAAGAAGAAGCGTGCTACAATTTCAGCTTTGCAATCAAATGTGGGCATGGCCTCGGCCCACTTGGTGAAGTAATCAACTACCATAATGATGTATTTATGACCATTAGCCGAGACGGGGTTGATTATCATGAAGTCGATTGCCCATTTGCAGAAGGGCCCGACTGTGACTACAGGGTGTAACAGTGCAGGGGGGGTTCTTTCCTTTGGGGCAAAGAGTTGACAGCTGCGGCAATGCTTGACTGCCTCGATGCAATCAGTAAAGATGGAGGGCCAGAAGTAGTCGGCACGTAGAATCTTCTGGGTGGTTGCTAGGCCTGAAAGGTGGCCACCACAGAATCCACTATGGCAGTCGTTGAGGATGGTCTCGGCCTCGTCACGGGTGAGGCAACAACATAGGATGGTATCAATGCCTCGATGATACAAAACATCTCCAATCAACAAGTGGCAAATGGCTTGATTTCGGATGCGTCGCCTATCCTCATGGTTTAAGTGTGCTGTGAACTTTTGTGTGCGTAAGTAAAGAAGGATGTCTCCATACTAGGGGTCGTCCGTGGATATGATGAATAGAAAATCATCAAGGAGATCATCCTTGGGGGTTGATGACGTGGTTAATGGGGGAAGATCGGTCATGAGTGTGGCCAGCACGAGTGCCTTTGTGCTTCTTGGGGACACAAACTCTAGGTTGAATTCTTGGAGGACAACTACCCACTTAGCCGCTCGACCTTGTAGAAGGCGATGGCTTAAGAGGTACTGCATTGGGTTTGAATCAACCACTACACGAGTATGGTTTGCAATGATGTAGTGGCGCAAATTCTGAGCCGAGAAGACAACGACGAGGGCCAATTTCTCCTCGGGTGAATATCATAGTGGGGGTCCTGTTAGCTTCTGACTAATGTAGTAAATCACATGCTCATGGCGAGCATCATCTTCTTGGACCAAGACTCTAACGATGGCGTTTTCCGAGGCTGATACATAGAGGATGAAATCTCGAGTGAAGTCTGGTGCTGAGAGTAATGGTGTAGAAGCTAGGGCTTGTTTGAGTGCATCAAACGATTCTTATGCTTGCTGATCCCAAACAAAGGGGATTTTTCTGCAGAGCAGGCAAATGAATTTGTAATATTTTGTTGCATACTCTGGCACAAAGCAGTAAAGGAAGTTGGCCTTGCCTTGGAGGATCTATAGTTGGTGCTGAGTTTTTGGAGAGGGAAGATCAAGGATAGCCTGAACTTTGAGGGGATCTACCATTATCCCTTTGTGGGACACGATGAATCCAAGTAGATGGCCTGCTGCGACACAAAAAACGCACTTGAGGGGATTCTGGCGAATTTTGTACTTGCGGCAACATAAAAAGACTTGCCGCAAGTCGTCTATATGTTATGCTTATTTTGGTGATCGAGTGGTAAGATCATCCAGGTAGACCAATATGATGTGAATTAGGTCGTGGAAATAATATGTCATGGCGCGCTAGAAGGTGGCTCCAGCGTTTTTCAGGCCAAAGGGCGTGACTCGGTATCCAAAGGTGCCCCATGGGGTTGTGAATGTCGTCTTATAACGATCTTATTTCTATATTTGGATTTGGTTATAGCCGAAAAACTCATCCATGAAGGAAAAGGCCTCATGTCCAGCGCACGCATCGATGATCTGATCGATGAAGGGTGTGGGGAAGTTGTCTTTGGGACATGCCCCATTGAGGTTGCGAAAGTCTGTGCAAACACAAATGGTACCCTATTTTTTATTCACAGGAATAGGATTAGAAACCCAAGTGGTGTACACAATGGGGTAGATGAATCCGACTGTGCACAGCTGAGTCTATCTCAGCTTTCACCGTAGCCACTTTGGATGGATGGATTGGTCGTTGATTTTGGCATACGGGAGCCACATCAAGCCATGTGTCGATGTGGTGTTCCATGATGGATGGATCTAAGCCGAGAATTTCGGTGTAAGACCAGGCGAAGATGTCACGGAATTCTTGGAAGAGAGCTTTGTAAGCATCGACCTCTTCCGGGGACCAGGATGCCCCCAGCATGATTTCTTCAACAATCTCAGAATTGGTTGAGATTTCGATTTTAATGGTTGGTGAAATTTTCACCATATTCCCTTCTTCGAAGGCATCTGGTGTTGGGATGGGGTTCTTGAACCAGTCGACCTTCCCATGGATGAAAACTTTGGTCTCCACTGAAAACTGGTCAAACTGCGACACAAGTTCTTCAGGGAGGAAGAACAAGCGATGGTGCATGTCGTCCCATGGGTATTTCAGGCCCCGGTCAAAGCTTCCAGTATCTCCTCATTGGTGTTGAAGCAACGAAGAGATAGGTCTGATGGACCGTCGTTGGAGGTGGAGAAAAGTGGGTCAGTTGAACTGGACATCATGTAGATGGACATGGTGTCTAATGAAGGAGGTGGTGGGTGAAATTCTTCAATCAAGGTGATATCAAACTATTAACGGAGGTCAGCTAGAGCCATTCAAAATTCAGGTAGGTCTTGACAATGGTGAGAGTAATGGCCATACAAGCCACAAAGGGCACAAGCATGGTTTGTTCTCAATTTCTTGTTCCTGACTATCGGTGCGACTAGGAGTTCAACCACGGGGATGTTTTCATTTGTATCCATGGCATCTAAATGCACACGGATCATTGGAATTTCAGGGCAGTTTTGAGTTGGATGTCCCTATTTTTCGCAGATGACACAAGGTGGGACTTGTCATGGCTCTGCGGTGGCTTTGGCATTCTTTCCCCTGGCCCTTTTTGGGTGCGACGGTTGGCTTTTGTAGGCCGGGTGGAGGGTGAGACTCCATCGCGATGGGTTGCACCAAGGTTAAAACAACCTGGAGCATTGTTGGTTAAGCCGGTGGATCAAGATACCACACCGGAATTCCCAATGTAAAGTTAGGTAAGCTTAAAGTGGTCATTACCGGTTTGCTCATGACACCAAGTGGGGGAAAGAGGAAGGGAATTGTATGGACTAGAGATGAGCCCAGATAAATCCCTATTGGTTGCATGTGGGGATGCGTTTGTTGTTTCTATTGCGCGTAATGCTGCTGCTACGGGTGATGTTACGGCTACGGATGATGTTGTGTTTGTGGTTCGGGCTACGGCTGCGGTTGTTGTTTGGGTGCAGCGGTGCTGGATGAGACCATGCACAATTCCGCAGTCTCATTTTGTGTCGGTGGTGGTGACACTAATGGGAAAGGAGCCGTCATGGTGGTACCGGCAAACAACCCAAGGCCCACATTCAACAATGGGGAGGCTGGTGTGTTGTCAACCATAGTGTTGATTGCAGGGACGACATTAGCGTGTGTGGTCGCCCCTTGTGGCTCAATGGTGGTGATGGTAGGGATAACATTGGCGGGTGTTGTTAACCCTTGCGAATCATGATAAGTGAGTTGATCAACCATCATAATATTCCCTTTGTGGGGGAACATCATGAGACGGAAGATAGTTGATGCGATAGCTTGCATGGAGTACATATAACTTCTCTCGAGGAGAAGGTTATAGTCCAGTTGGGCATTGACAAATTCTATGTCAATCAGCACTGTCTTCCCAGATAATGTGATGGGGACATGGGGGAGGATTCCTTGGGCTTTAGTGGGATGTCCATCATAATCCTGCATAGTTGTGGAGGATGGTTGCAAAATTGGTGATCTGAGTTTCTTCCAAATCAGGGTGGACATAACGCACGTGGATCCCCCCTCATCCACTATGCACCAGTGCACAACCAGGTTCCGGATAGACACCGAGATTTGGAAGGCGATGGTGGATGGCATGCATGGTTCTCCGTTCTCTATGTTGAATGTGATCAACTTGGATTTGGAGGGGTCTACTGCCCCAAGGGTGGCTAGTAAGGCTTTCCGCTGCATTGGGCATGTTTTAAATACCTCAAGAGCGGACATGGCAGTTGGCGTTTGGGCCAAATCATCCACAATGCTATAGCTAACTGCAGCTCTAGCTATGGCGTTATTGGCAATCCTGCGTACAGGGGGGGCGGGAATGGGGGTAACTGAAGAGGTAGGTTGACTATTTTGGACGTTGAGGCAACTGATGTGTCAGCGGGTTCGGTGGTGGTACCGTACTGATTCCGTCTAGTTTGTGAGTTGACCTCTTTATTTGTCATGGCTAGCAGGTGGTGAACACCTGTTTCTTCCATGGGAGGTGCCCCTGAAACATTGGGATTGGCTTGGGGAGGGGGAGCGGTTAACACCAATCCTTGGACTGGTAGTGGGTTTTGAAGCACCATAGGAGGAGGTCCTTATGGTGCTGGGTTGGGTTGGGCCTTATTTGCAGCGTTGGCGGCCTGTTGAACCTTATTCTAAATGGCCTACTTAGCTCGACCCATGAGGGGACACTCGAATGTGTAGTGCCCATAAACATCACAGAGTGTGCACGGTTGGTTTGTGCGCAACAGGGCGTTGCGTCTTGGTGCGTTTGGTTGTGGGGGGTTTTGAGCTAGCCGGTTTGCCATGGCATTGTTGGGAGGGTTCGGTTGTTGAATGCTTTCCTGTGGTTGGTTGTTGCCTTGGTTTCGGGGTCGATTATTTCTAGCTTGACCTTGTTGGTTCTTGGGGGCAGGTTGGTTGGGACGGTTTTGTTGTGCGAACACTTGTCCCAACGGAGCGGGTGGAGTAGGGGCAGGGGCTTTAACCGCTTGCACTGGCGGTGCATAGTATATTTGACTGGGAGGTGGTGCCACAAATGCGGGCATTTTCCCCACATACTACTGTGTTGGCCAAGCCATGTCCTGAGCCTCCTGCGGTGGCGTAGGATGTGCGTAGGAAGTTGTTGCTCCGGACTGGGACATCATTCTAGCGTAGTCCAGAGCTTAGTTTTGGTAAGCAACATTAGCAGTGTTGCTTGGTTGTGATGGAACTGCAGGTGGTGTCAGTCATTGTTGTGGTTGTTGGGAAACTGATCCTATGATTCCATCTGCAGCATGGGATGCCCCCGATGCATCCCGATAGGAGATACCCAGGCGAGGAGCGTTTGGAATGATGATGTACAAGTAGCCAGACTGAGCTTAGATCAGGTCAAATTGTTGGGCTTTCAGTATGGCCTCTTCTTTGGATTGAGGACGTTTGTATGCGACGTCCTTTGCTATGGATGGGAGCAAGGTCTTAAGGAACCAATCCAAGAAGATCCTGTCGTCAATTTGTATTTTACATAGGCTACAGCGTCTCCACCACTCATGGATATGGTCAGTTATATGAGTGGCAGTGTTTTGACAGCAGGATAACAGTATCTCCACCCCCTCGTCATATCTGACGGGGAGTTGGAAATACTATAGGAACATGAAGGCTAGGGAGTTGAAATCTGGGTACTTGGCTTGTGGTAGCTCAATGTACCATTTGGCTGCAGCACCTGTGAGGGTGTGTTGGAATAGCCTCAGTATGATGGAATCATCTACGATGTTGTTTGAGGAGCACCATAGATGGAATGTCATTGTGTGGTTTTGGGGACGTTCCCCTGCTTTGTCTTCAAACTTGGGGATGTCTGATGGCAACTTAGTTGGCATGGGTGGCCAGAAAGCTTGGTGGCAGATGGGGTCGTTTGTTAACCGATCCCAATCAGGCAGGTTAAGACGAGCCATGAATGGAAAATTTGACCCCAGGTTGATGTGAGATGGGGCTACGATGGTGGTGGGATTTGCAGGTGCATAATGCATCTGCATAGCTTAGGGCACTTGCGGTGGCACCATTGTGGATGGGCCAATGCCCCCAAGTGTTGTGGGGGGATGGTATGAGTGGTGGGTACATTGCCCCCATGTATGACAGTAGGGGCAATATAAGTGGACGGTCCGCTGGCCCCATGTGTGGCAGGAGGGGTAGTGTAGGTGGAGGAGCCACTGCCCCCATGTGTTGCAGATGGGCCAGCTTGGCTAGTCACTATGGGTGGTGGCAGCTAACTGATGATAGTTTGCATGACTATGCTTGGGCCACCTGCAGGGTTATTGGTGATAGGTTGTGGTGTGGACATGGGTCCACTTGCTATGGCTATGCCGGAAAATGGATCCGGGTTTGCACTAGCCATGGGGCTTGATGGTGTTGTATGGAGGTTTGGTTCAGACTGATACGGGTCTGAATCTGAATCAAAGGTTGTGTGGCCTTCTGACGGTGTGAGAGGTCATCAAGAATAGGCTCGACGGTGTCGGTTCAACATTCTGAATGGTGGTGGTTCGCCTCTTAGGCGTGAGGAAGAGCGTGGGGGATCAATTGTGTTAAATGTTTATCAAACTAATTGGAATGATGTTTGGACCTCGGTTTCAGTGGCTTCCTATTGGCTATAGGTGGTCACTTGGCCACCAATACTGCCAGAAGACAGCACTTGGATTTTTCCTCACAGGTGTTTCTACTCAATCGGAAGGGGTCATTGCCTGTTTCGCTTGGAAATTCCTCTCAACGGCCAGCTACTTTGGGGTTCCTATGGTACTCCTCACAATGAGTTTCTAGGCAGAGCCCGAGTACTTCCCACAGTTGAAGCAGTCGGGGACTTATGTCCTCAAAGACTGCAGATTTGTTTGTACTTAGTATAAATTGATAAATTTTAAGGCTCTCTCAGCGTCATGAACTAAGTTGGGTTGATTACTTGGTATGGTGTATTTGTTTGTCTATTTTTCTTTTATTTGGTAGCTGCAAATGGTTTATGACTTCATCGTATTGTGGTATAGTTCATGTCATTGTGTATGCAAGCATTGAATAATCAAAAATTTGTGAACAAATACAGTTTTTAATCCTGAATGTTTATGGCCTAACTAGATGAGTACCTCACACTGATATTCCTCTTCAACCAAGAGAAGGTGTTGGGCTCTCAACACAATGGGACTAAGCCCATCCGTAGATCCACAGGTCACCTCCCAGATGTAAGGTTGGTTAACACGGAGGACGCTTAGCGCCATGAGAAGCCCTCCTTCTCTACCCCCTCTACCTTCCAGGTCATCTGGTTTTAGTGGTTTAGAAAAATGTTCAATGAAGGGCCTAGGTCTATACGAGCTTGCCCTTCGTCGTATCCCAGAATACCCCGAAGGGTGATGACTAGGTAGAGGAGGAAGGGTAAGCAAGATAGTTAGTTCTAGGTTGATTTTAGTTAAGCTACATTCATTTGATTAAGCCATTAAAATTTACTTGAAATTTACACATTGTTTGTAAAAGAAATTGCAGGAAATTGTAACAGAAACTGAAATTGACTTACAGTGCTGGACAGAGGCGGCTGAGCCGCACTAACAGTCCCTATAAAACTGAAATTTAAGCTCTATTTGACAGGCCACACATTTCTGATCAAATCTGGTGAGGGGGCCACAAGATTTTTTCAGAAACAGGCGAGGGGGTCGCACAGATTTCACAGACAGTCGCGGTCAATGTTTATGAGTGAAGTCGCACTTTTCAGGGGATTAAGTGCGCCCTAGGTGCACCTGTTAGGCCATTAAGTGCACCCTCATCCCATGTTCAGGCCCGATAAGTGCGACCTGCTCCGGATTTAGGGTTTTTTTCTCACCCAGAGTCAGATCCGACCGACAGTAACTTGTACTGTGGCCAAACTGACTTGGATTTGCCTAGCAGAGGCTTCGATAAGACTAATAACTGGAAATAAACAAGATCTAAACTGAATTTGACATGAAATTTTAAAAACTAGGGAAAAAATTAAAAAACTTGAAATTTTAAAAATATGGACCAGGGATCCTGTGGGATCGACCTGGTATGGTCGCCAGTTCTGTAGCAGGGATTTCTCCTTGCTAGAGGGGCAGGAATGGCTCCCTTCTGTCTATAGGACAGAAGGGTAGGTTCCTACTTGGAAAAAGACTGAAAGGAAAAACAGAATGTAAGGAACAGAAATAAAAGCAAAGATGGAGAACCCCTCTGCAAACAAAGGTTAGGGTTCCGCTTCCAATGACCTACAAACAATCATTAAGCTACAGTAAACCGAAATACCTGCAAAACAAGTTAGGAAATAAACCTGCAAATGAAATCATGGGTTAGAAAATAAAGAAACTACTAAGCAAATAAACAAAACAAGAAAACATAGTTATACCTTCTCTTTAGGTGGAAATGGGCCACCATGCCCTAGCTTGTGGAAGCACCTCTCTTGGATGGGGGAGCTATGGCTCAATGAAGATGGAGGAGAGAGAGTGTGGGTGGCTTGAGAGACAAAGGGTCTCAAGGCTTCCACGGGAAGCATAACAGTATGCAAGGGAGAAGTGTTTTGAGAGTGACCCCCCCACCCTCCTTTTATAGCTTTTTTGGGGTTTTAGGGTTTTAAGCCCTTGGTCCGGGCTTTAGCCCTTTTTTGGGCTTTTAGCCCCTTCCACCCTAATTTTAGCTCCTTTTAGGGTTTTAGCCCCTTTTGGGGGGATTTAGCTCCTAGGAGAGTATTTTAGGCTCCTTTTTGGGGTTTTTAAGCCCTTTTCTTCATCCTTAAGCATTTTTTAGGGTGTGGGGCTCTAACGGAGGGTCGTGAAGTGGTGTCCTTGGGTGGTGTAGGTCATGGAGAGCTTAGTGAGGGATTTTTTGGGTTAACAAGGAGGGTCCAAAATTTTTCAAAAATTTGGGAAAAAAGTTGCAGCTACAACACCTCCCCTATACTCTTTTTTACAATTTGGTAGGGTCACATAGGAGTTGGAGATCCATTTATGCTCACACTCTAGGGGGAATTGCACAATAAATTACTAGTAATTTTACCATTTTTTCCAATCTTCCCAAATCGAGTTGAAGATGTATATAAAATATCATAAAGTTATAATATATTCTATTTAGTTTTCCTAATACTCCCCATATCATTTCATACCAAATTCGAGACCCTCTTGTGCCATTTGAATCCCCTAGAGTCAAGACTAGTCTAGACAATTTTTCCCCAAATTCTGCCTTTGTTGGGAATTTTTGAATTGGGTCATTAAAGTGGTGCCAAAGCATGATATTAGCACTTGTTGGAATCCTATATTCATTTTTCCTAATGATTAAATCCCTCCATTAGAAATTGATACTAGAGACATTAACAGTGAAAGAGAAGAAAGTGAAAAAATCAATTCTAGGTACGATGAGATTAGAAAAGAACTAGGATCAAGAGACATGGATGACAAGGAATATAATGAGGAACTTAATACATTCATTAAATTATATGTTTAAGGTATGACCAAATATATTATTCAAGGTTTCAAATTGTTGGCTAGCCAACTTGGGGCCAAGTCAACACCAGGGAGTAGTAGTAGTTCACCTCATGTTGAGAAGAAGACCAATGGGGAAGCCATTTTTTCGAAGAGTTGAACTCATAACCGACCCCATGAGTTCAAGAATCATAATGGACCTAAAATACCTAAGTTTTTAGAGTCCAAATAAGTCCCTTACACTACTTATGATGTGAGGGAAGCAGCAAATGATTGGCAGCAACTAAGTGATGAATGTAGGAAAGTCCTACCTTTTGAACAGTTCATTAGAGCCTCTCTTTAGTTTAAGCAAGGAGGAAGTGGGAATAGTGCGCCTCCTCTTAATCATGAATTAAATTAAACCATGGGAAAATTAACTATTCCTTCCTTTTATGGTTCCTCACAAATGTCTTATAGTGCTTGGTTGCAAAAATTAAGTGTGTATTTTCAGTTAAATTCTATGGTTGAAGAAGATGCATTGAAAATGGCCATTTTGCATCTTGAAGGAGAAGCTAGTGATTGGTGGTTTCATGGTATTAGAACCTTGGTACATGATCATATCTTATCTTATGAGGGCTTCTCCAATGCATTAATGGAGATATTTGAGAGGAAAGGGCCCGAACTTCCTTTCAAAGAACTAGCACAATTGAAGCAAGTAGGAACTCCTGAAGCATATATGTTAGAATTTGAAAATATTTCAGTAATGGTTTTTGATGTATATATGACCAGGTTGGTTTTATTATTTACTAAAGTATTGGTAGAACCTTTGAGAGGGATCTTGAAATCCCACAAGCCAGCCACATTGAAGGATGCCATGAATTTGACAAGAGATTTGCAGAATGTGTTTCCAAGAACCAAATACCCCCCCAAGAAAAATTTCCCTTCCAAGTTCAAGGAAGGTGAGAAACCATGGAAAAATGAATCCCATACCAAATAAAATAAAGGAGGACTAAGCTAAGAATAACTTAGAAGAAATAATCTATGTTTCACATGCCAACAACATTAGGTTCCGGGACATAAATGTGCCAAGGGGAAGGCACACTACATTGAAGTTTTTCTGAAGATGATGAAGAGGGGGAGGAGTAGGAGGAAGCACAAATTGCAGCCCAATAATATGGGTATGAAACAACAGAAGAATAAAAACCCACTCCTAAGATAGAAAATATTGCAATACTCTCAGGTGTACCTAGAGTCCACACCTTGAGGCTCAAGGGTAACATACCAGGCCAAAAGGTCACGGTTCTAGTGGATGGTGCAGCCACTCATAACTTCATAGATGCAGCCTTGGTGGAGAGGACAAATTTACAATCTAAAAAATTTTATGGTTTCATAGTCATCATTCCATGTAACAATTCTATGGACTGCACTAAATGGATTCCAAAGCTTCAAGTTACTATAGGAAATCATGATATAACTAACAATTTTTATGTAGTGAATGTGGATGAGACAAATGTGGTTTTGGGAGTAAAATGGTTGTATTATTTAGGGGAACATACAATGAACTATCAAGTCCTTGAAATGAGGTTTGAAAATTCAGAAGGAAAACCCATCTTGTTGAGGGGAATTCACACTTACCCAAATCAAGTGGTGTCCTCTCACAGCATGAGGTCTATATTGAGGCATGTAGACATAGAATGGGATTTTGGATGTTTAATTGCATCTACTAAACCTCACTTGAAGGTTTCCTAGCATCCTAAGGAGATATAGAAAATATTGAGTAAGTATGAGAAGGTTTTTGGAGACCTTCCCCCAAGAAGACCACCAGACAAAGGGGTGGAGCATATCATTGAGTTAGAGATAGGAACGCAACCTATCAAAATGCAACCCTATATACACCCAAAAAGGATTTGAGATGAGATTGAGGAGGCCATTACATATCTCTTGTAGTTGTATCTCATAATACCTAGTTCCAGCACATATGCGTATTCAGTTTCTATGGTAAAGAAAAGGATGGAACTTTGAGGATGTGCATTGATTTTAGAGCATTGAATAAGAATACAATGAAGAATAGATATCTCATCCCAAGTGTTAACACTCAGAATTTACCCCCGGTTGTGAAATTATAATCCCAAGGTAACCACAAAACCAATATTTAGGAATAAAGTTGGCTTCTTTCTTTCCAGAAAGGGATCTCTCAATAATTAAACTCACAAGCCAGAAATATTTGAAAAGAAACAAAATTTAATAATGAATGTCGCTGAAACTAGTGCTCATTGGGCATGGATTCATATATGATAACAAATAATGCCAGTGCTTTTGCAATGTAAATCTAAACAAAGGCAGGGTAACTACTTATTCACATTCAAAAAGATGGTTTTTTGGTGATAAAGAGGAATTTAGAAACAGTCCATTAATATGGGCATCTAACAAGGATGAATCCAATATTGAATTAGAGGAAAATCCTTGTGAATACTTGAAATCAAAGGATCATAGCATATCATTATGAATTCTAACCCAATATAGACTCACTCAAGCATGGGAAATATGACAGACTGGAAATATTAACAGGAAATACATTCACATAAAGAAGGGGAAAGTACAAACTGTAAAATAAATAACATAAGAATATCTGCAAAAAAAACTGCTCGAATCTAAAATTTTATTGATCTTTAGAACTCTAGACTGGCCACTGTATTCCACCAATCAACAGTTGGAAGCTCTAGATTGGCCATTTCTTTAGCTAGTACTCATAGCTCTACATGATCCACATATGAAATTTCTGGAAATTGAATACAAATAGTTTTGAAAGTGTTAATTATTTCAAAATCCACTGCCAATTATCCACCATGATCTTTCCTGGCATTGAATGGTTCATATCCTCGAACTTCTTATGATCCAATCTACATTTCACTAGAAAAACTTGATATTCCACCTAAGAGAAAATTCTACCGCCTTCTTCCCAGAAGGAAGGAAATCCCTTTTGAAAGAGTGGTACAAATGAACCTTTAAAAATTTAACTTGATGTTGCATAATGTCAATTTTGTCCTCCGCAGTGTCTATATGTGTATGCTTTCCCACTACCTTTATGGACTAGGTAATCACTGTGATTCTATCATTTATTCCCATAGTTCTCAAGTCATCCTCTGATAAAGCATTCAAGAAATTTAATTGTGTTTTTGGATGTATGAACAGGCTTCTTATTTAGAGCTTCTTTCATGGAAGTCCAACTCTGCTTGGTAGCATTTATGACCATTTCTTTGTCCAGCATGTAGTTTAAATATGGTTTAAGTTTATCAGCCTCAGCAATAATCATATCCTATATGAGGTGTCTTGCTCCCTATACGGGCAGTTGTCCAATCAACTGCTTTTCCAATTTGTCATTTTTATCTAACAACTCTTTACATTTTTTTTCCAAAGCTTTCCTTTCTTCTTCATTTTTCAAAGCTGCATTTTTCTAGATTCTTACTTTGGTTTTTTAAACCAACAATTTCAAAATCATTTAAACTCACCTGAGAAATAGCCTATACAATAAAATCTATATTTTTCGGTGCAATAGGTTGTATTGTTTGTACTTCATCCTCTTTTCTTTTATCTTCAATATATTTTATTTTATTGTCAATCTCTTTTTCCAAAGCATATTGTTTCTCATTTAAATCATTATTAACATTTTGAACCAAAAGATCTTTCTCTTTTCCCCACTCTTTTTTCTCATTGGCATTTTTCAGCAATTTTGCTTTGTTATCACTTTGCTCATCCACCAGTAGCTCTTTTTCCCTTTCTAATTCGGTCAATTCTATATCTTGAATCAATTGAGTAGAAATTATCTTCAACTTTTTCTTTAATAGTTGAATTGTATTTTCCTTTTCTGCAAGTATTTTTTGTGTGACTTCTCTTTTATTAGCTTCATTATCAATAACTAACAAGTCACCTTGAATCTTTTTTATTTGTTGTTGATATGCCTTATTTTCTACCTTTTCCTACCTTAGTTGATTCTCAATCTTGTTATTTGTAAACTGTAATTTTGATACCTTTAAAGTAGACTTCAACAGACTACTATAAATTACATCCCTAGTTTGCTTGTGTAGATGGATCATATCTGAAACTAGGGTGTTTTCCAAGTTTAATCTCATTTCAGCAACATTATTTTTGGTAGCAATTGCTGGGTTCAAGGTGTTCTTAGCATGGTCTGTGACAATAACTAAAGAAATATCTTTGCTATAGATCTTTATAATATATTAATACAACTAAAAGGATTCATCTAAAGATGTTTCTCTATCATTCGTATATTTATCATACAATTCGGTTGTGTATTTAAACCTGTCAGTAGATGTCTGAGGAACTTCTGAACATTCATATTGTTGCATTTCAAAGGTCAATCCCTTGACTTTTACTTCCTTTTTATGAGCTTTAGTATTGACAACTTCCACTAACCCTCCTTTGGCTTCAATTTTATGTCTTTCATTTGTGTCTGAGATTGCTTCTTCTTCTTTTGTTTCCATAGCTTCTTAAAATGTTATTTTAGTTGTTACTTGTGTACCGCTTGCAATAGGAGCAATATCTTATGTAGTTTTCACCATTGCCAATGGATTTTCTTTTGGAGCTTCAACATTATCCATTGGCTCTGGATAGTCTAACCAATTTATTTTTTTATCCAACCCCTCAACTTCCTGGTGTTCAAAAGGTTTATTCTTGTTCACCTGTCTTCTTGTTGAGATCACATGGAGAGGATCATAATCCACTGCAAAATTTGTTTTAAGATCCATTCTCTTTAATAAACTCTCCACCACAAGAAGTGCGTATTTACGTTTTAAAATAAAAGTACCAACTACCCATGGAAATTTTAGTTCTAAGGCTTTCCTGAAGCTGATGAATTGCTCTTTTTCCACTATTAATTTATGTCTAATCAACTCCAAAGAAAATACTCAAGGAGTGAGAATAGATGGCAGAATATATGGCTCATGAGTATATCCATACACTCTGATAATAATATGTTCTTCCTATAAGAACCAATATCCTATCCTCATATCTGAGGAAAATTGCAAAGTCTCTTTCATCAATGGAAATACTCTACGCAATCTATTCTGGAATAAAACTTTATAGACCTATGTCATCAATAGATTCATATACTTGAAAATTTGTTATTGATTTAATCTAGATAACCATTTCTGGTAACTATAAAATCTCCTCATTAAAGAACAACAACATTCGGATCCAATAGGATTGGAATTAGAAGTGTCTGGTGATGTGGAAACTCACTAGCTAAGAGTGAATAATATCAACTAGGAACTCATCAAATTTAAGGCATGGTATTGAAAGAGATTGGGACTCGGGATGACTCATACTGAATCTGAACAACAGACTCATCAAATACTCAGAAATATACTTGTATGTGTCCAACCCTAAGAACTAACTCATCATTGAAACAATTATCTTGGTTTCTTCATTAAACAAGTTCACATATAAGGGAAAAGGTTGGTTATCAAGGGAGATATCTGACCTGAAACACTTTAAAAAGAAAGGTTGCTTTTGTTCAATAGTAGCATGTCTAAAAAATTGGATTAAGTATTCTTCACTGAACTCTTCACGGTTTTGGGTGAAGGTAGGATCAAATGTAAGGGAATCTCGGACGACTAATGCATTGACAGGACAAATAATATTGGACTTGGTTGCATCCATAATTACTCTCTTAGAATAATAATAATTAAGGGCACACCATTCAATGAAATTAGGAAAATTGAGGGTTTGGTCTGGACAAAAGTAGTATAAATGAGACTGAAAAATGCTATACAAATCAGTACCCTGGTCTTTGAATACATCGAACTTTGTTTTTAACTAACTAATAGGGCCGAAGGATAAAATGTTATCAAATATTCTTCTATCCTTGTCCTCTAAAACTTCATAAATTCACTAAAATTCAAGGTATTAAGCTTCTACCTCTCCTCCACAATCCATTTTTAAATTCTAAGAGGTAGGAAAAAAGACGGCCTACCTGGAAAACTGGCAGCTGGATAGGTATCTACCCGACCTGGATTTATCCATGCAGAACAGTACTTCTTCTTCCAACGCAAAAAGATAAATAATATTCAACGACGTGCCCTTTACCTTTATAATATTCTCCATAAAAATTCTATGTTAACTTCCATACACCTTTTACAAGCGAATTCTTCCATGTATTTGGATTCAACTTATCTTCTTTCTAAGTCGTCGATCTTGATTTTCCATTAACCTATCCCACTTCCTAGCCTATTTATTATCTTCCTCGCAATTTTCCACAGTGTATTTTCTTACCATTGTAGATCCAGCAGACCTTCATTTTCCACCGTAGATTAAATATTCAACATAACCCCCCTTTTTAATTTTTGTTATCCATCTAAAATGTAAACCATGTGCAACTTCCATCAGTTGATTATCTAAAAATTGTTGATCACATCTGCTCCAAATCCTGACCGTTGATGGATGGCGCCTTTTAATCATTCCGCAAGACTCCAACTAAACATTTAGTGTGCATGTTCTCCCAGCAGAATCGATCTCCATTGTCTATCTCACCAGCCACCGATCTATATCGTTGATTAATGCCAAACTTTAAGACATTCTGTTGATCCCCACTCTGAATTTCTTCATGCATCTTCCAACAATCAAATCCCCCTACATCGTGGATCTTTTCACCTTTAAATCTATGTCATTGATTTAAGTGGGCCTTTAAACCATTCTGTTGATCCCACTCTAATTCTCTTTGTGCATCTCCTGCACCGTGGATTATTTCATCATTAAACTTGCACCATAGATTAAAGTGGGCATTTAAATCATTCTGTTGATTACGAAAAAATTTCCTACCACGCAGCTTTCATAAGTGAACTAATCTTGCACTGTATATTTCTTTTACCTATTCCCTTAACCGTAGATCTAGGTTGTTCTTTAAACTCCTCTGTTGATCATCAATTCCACTTCTACCTTGCATCTTTTGAGAGCGGATTTCATATTAGTTGTAGATCTTTCCACCCAAAAATCTAAACCATTGAAACTTTTCAACCTATACCACAGGCACGAATTTTTATTTTTTAGCCTCTTTACAAAATTTCGCCCATGGTTTTTCTAAAGAATAAATACCTTGGTCATGGTTTTAGCACCTTTTGATCATTTTTATCAAAATTTCTTTAAACCATACCATTATTTCTTCTTAATCCTTCTCCAAATTGCTAACCAAAATAGTGCTAACACCAAGAATTTATGAGATGGCATGGATGAGCTCCATGGAGCCAAGTTGTTCTCAAAGATTAACCTTAGATCTGGTAATCATCAAATTCGAATGAGGGAAGAAGGCATACCAAAGACTGCTTTCAGATGCCACTATGGTCAGTTTGAGTTTGTTTCCATGCCCTTTGGATTCACAAATGCACCATCCTTATTCCAATCATGCATGAACAATATCTTCCATAAGCAACTTCATAAGTTTGTACTAGTTTTCTTTGATTACATTCTTATTTACAGTGAAACTTGGAAGGAACATTTACATCATCTAGAAGAGTTATTAAAAATTATGCATGACCAATATTTGTTTTCTAAGATATCAAAATGTGAGTTTGGATTGACATATATCTTGTATATTGGACACATCATTGGTCAATATCGTGTGAAGGTGGATATGGAAAAAATAAGATCCATTATAGAATGGCCACGCCCCAAAAATATCAATGAATTGAGAGGATCATTGGAATTTGCACCTACTATAGAAATTTTGTGAAGGGGTTCTCCCAACTCACTTCACCTCTCACTGATTTGACAAATAAATATGCTTTCCAATGGCATGAAGGGGCTGAAAAATATTTCCAAATAATGAAATAGGTAATAAGCAATTTTCCTATTCTATCCTTGCCTGATTTTTCTTAACCATTTGTCTTGGAATGTGATGCATCAGGAGAAGGCATTGGAGAAGTCCTAAAACTAGGACAACACCCAATAGATTTTGAGAGTAGGAATATACAGCCACATGAGAAGCTTTACTCCATTTATGATAAATAAATGTTAGCCATCATGCATGCTTTGATCAAGTTTAGACAATACTTGGTGGGAAACAAATTTGTGGTCAAAACTAACCATAACAGCTTAAGGTACTTCCTCACTCAAAAGGATCTAAATGAAAGGCAGCAAAAGTGGGTGAGTAAGATTCAAGAATTTGAATTTGATATTGAATATGTGAAGGGAAAAAATAATGTGTTAGTTGATTCCTTATCTAGAAGACCTTCTTTTTCTCTAGTGGATGTAGCAGAAAATTGGAAAGCCACATTAGAAGTATAGTATGCCAAGGATAAATTTTCTTGTGAATTTTTTGATGGGACTAAACATGATGATAGGTATAAGGTGTTGGAAGGAATCATATACTACAAATATAGAATCTATTTTGGTCCCTAGTTCAAGTTTGAAGGAGAAAATTTTAAAGAAAGCTCATGATTCCCTTATAGCAGGTCACCCTGGTTTTTTCAAAACATATCGAATGTTGAGGAAAGGATTCTCATGGAAAGGGTTGAAGGATGATGTTCTGAATTATGTTAATGAATTCCCCACATTTCAGCAAAATTAATTGGAGCACACTCATCCAGCTGGCCTCTTACACCCCTTGTCTACCCCAGAACAAAAATGGGAGAGCATTTCCATGGACTTCATCACTGGTTTGCCCAAGGTATTTGGTAAGGATTGCATATTTGTGGTGGTGGATAGGCTCACTAAATTTTCTCATTTATTTTCTGTTACTACCACTTTCACTATTGCACAAGTGGTTGAACTATTTTTTAAATAAGTTTTTAGATTGCATGGGATTCCTAAGAGCATTGTTAGTGGCAAAGATAGCAGATTTTTTAGCGCATTTTGGCAAGAACTCTTCAAAATTGTGGGGAAAAATTTGACATCTGACACAATATATCATGCACAAATTGATGGCCAAACAGAGAGGGTGAATCAATGGTTAGAATTCTACTTGAGGAACTATGTTAGTGGGCAGCAAAAAGCATGGGTAAAATGGTTGCATTTGGGTGAGTTTTGTTACAATACTACTTTTCATATGTCCATTGTCATGTCTCCTTTCAAAACATGTTATGGTTATGATGAATCCACTTTTATTGACCACATTTTTGGTGATAGTAGAGCTCCAAAGGCTAATGACTGGATTGAAGGAATTCAATAAATTTTGAAGGTTTTGAAAGATAACTTGCAGGTTGCCCAAAATCAGCAAAAATAATATGCAGACCAACATAGAGTGGAGAGGAATTTACAAGCGAATGACTTGGTGTATTTGAGTTTGGATCCCTTAAAAAAATACCACCATGAAGGTAATGGTTCAAAAAAAATATTTTATGGTCCCTATAAAGTGATTCGAAAGGTTGGAGAAGTGGTCTATGAATTGAAGATTCCCATGGGAAGTAAAATTCATAATGTATTTCATGTTTCATGTCTAAATAATGTTATAGGTCAACATATTTTAGTTTCAGATACTTTACCTCATTTGGATGATGAAGGACAACTTTTTCTCATTCCATACAAAATATTGAGAACTAGGGAGAGAAGGTTAAGAAGCATAACAATAAAAGAATACTGGGTACAATGGAAGGATTTGCCTAGTGAGGAAGCCACTTGGGAATATGAACAAATTTTGCAGCATCCAAAATTTACATTGATTGAGTACAAGCAATATTGGGTGGGAAGTATTGTCATGTCCCCATCCTAATGAGACTACTAGTTGACAATGTTTCACCCACCTACTAGTTCCCTAGGTTGGGGAGGAGGCATTAAATATTGCAATAAGGGAGCTATGGGGCCCAATATAACCTTAGTTTTTCATTTACACATTAAATTGGGTCATACAAATAATAAATATGGATAAAATAAAGTGGCATTGCTTCATAAGGACATTTGGATGTTCATGGAAACCTTGGGTGGCTAGATTCTTCCTTACACATGTCATGACTGAACCCCAAATTCAAAATTATGAGGAATGGAACATTCTTGGAAGGTGAATATGTGTCAAGAAACATATCATGAGCCCAATTATTTGAATGGGTGAAGAGGAGTAACTCCCCATAGAAGAGGAAGAGGCTAGGAAGAAACTAGGTGACTTGGAGAGAGAAACCCTGTGTTTTATGACAACAATGATGAAATATGCTATGATAAGTCAGACCTAATTGCATACTTTATTGCAGAACTATGAAAATATGACATTTCATGTCTAAAAATAGTCTCCAAGAGGGCGCAATTGGGGTTTGGTGGCAGGAATTCGGATTTGGAGGAAGATGGAGGGTTGAGGAGAAGGACAAGTGTCATGGAGGTTACTAAACATCAAGAATGAGTTGGAGGAATACTTTGGGAGTAAATTCGAACTTGGAGGGCCTTAGGAGGGTTATAAAAAAATGTCATGAGGAATGAGAATATATTTTTATCATTTTAGAATTTTCCTTTGGCATTTTGGAAAGCATTAGCTTGTCCATTGCACGGTGAGTGCTCACTTACCCTGCTAGTGAGCCAATTTCGAGAGAGTGATATTCTCATACAATTTGGATGAGGGATAGGCCACCCTAAAATATAATTTGGATATTAATGTATTTTTTTACTGCATATATTATTTTTATACTATTTGTGACCCATCTATCCTCCCATTCTCTCAATCCCCACTTCAATATTTTCATATTTCTCTATGATGATGCACTTGTGTGACTGGTGGTCGCAACCCTTTGAGTCCAATTTATGGCCAAGAATGGGTGAATGATTTATTTATATGTAATATGTCTCCAATACTCTCTGTAATTTGAAATCAACATAAATATGTATGCAAATGTCCACATTTCCAAGCTTTGTTGTGACTAGTTTCCATGTGTTGATTTCCCATTTAAATGGAGTTGTATATATGATGTATGTTGCGAATTGGATCTGATATTATATGTTTTTAGTGATATATTAATATGTTTTTAATGTTCTATGTTCATTATTCTTTTTTTGAACCATTATATACACAATTTTTGAATCAAAGTTGAGCTTTTACATGCCATTTCCCTTAAGCAAATATCATTGAATTTATGCATTTGAATATGAAGCTTTACACCTCTATTGAAGAACTCTTAACCATACCAAATTACAGTAAATGAATTCTAATAACAATACCTATACTCTATTTTACAATTTGGGAGGGTCGCATAGGATTTGGAGAGCCATTTATGCTCACACCCTAGGGAGTATTGCACCATAAATTACTAGTAATTTTACCATTTTTTCCAATGTTCCAAAATAGAGTTGCAGATGTCTATATACTATCATAAATTTATCATAGATTCCATTGAGTTTTCCTAAGACTCCCCATATCAGTCCCTACCAAATTTGAGAATCTCTTGTGCCATTCGAATCCCCTAGATTCAAGACTAGTCAAGACAATTTTCTCCAAATTCTACCTTTGATGGGAATTTTCAAATTGGGTCATTACAGTCAAGCAGAGACCGTATAGACTAAACATGTGATATAAGGAGAAGTTCAAGATAGAATTAGATATAATTATAGATGCATGCATTATAGAACATGTCAAAGAATCAGAATGGATTAGCCCTATGGTTGTTCAAGACAAAAAAACTGGTGAAATCCGTATTTGTGCCAACTTGCGAAATTTGAATGACTCCTGCCTGCATGATTTACGAATGGATTCTCTAGGTACCATAAAATAAGTATTGAAAAATAATATCGATGCAATACAACCTTTCCGACAAAATGGGGTTGCTTCGAATATACAGTAATGTCATTCGAACTCAAGAATGACCCTGTTATTTTTTCTAGAATAGTAGTAGTTGATTTTAAATCCTTTATCCATTATTTTCTTGAGGTATATTTTTATGATTGGACGGCCTAGGGGATAGTTAAGGATCATATTGAGAATCTTAGAATGATGTTGGACTAGTGTAGACAGTTCAATATTTCTCTTAATTTGAAGCAGTGTATTTTATGTGCTATGTTTGGTATCTTACTGGGTCATGTAGTCTTTCGAGATGGAATATTTATGGACCCTGCCAAGATTGATATTATTGTTGGCCTACCCCCACCCACATTATTTAAATAGTTAACAACTACCTTGGGACATACGGGGTATTACAGAAAATTTATCCGAGGTTATGTCGAGGTCACATCTCTAATGGAAAAATTGTTGAAAAGAGATGTTAAATTCCAATGGAATGAGTAGTGTCAAAAGAGTCTGGATATTCTCAAAGATAAGATGTTCTTAGCTATTGTATTGGTATTTACATATTGGAAAAAAGAATTCCATGCACATGTCGACGTGTCATCTGTCACACTCGATGTCGTACATACGTAACCAGGTTAGGGTTCTCTTGATCACGCTATTTCATTTGCTAGCAGAAAATTGTCGATAACAAAACGAAATTATACCATGACTGAGAGGGAGGGACTTGAAATGGTATATGCTCTCCATAAATTTCGGCATTATTTGTTGCATAGTCATTTTAATATGTTTACAGACCATTCTAAATTAAAATACTTTGTCAATAAGTCAATGTTGGGGGGGAAGATCTCTTGATGGCTTCTCATATTACAATAATTTTATTTTGAAATTATTGCCAAGCCAAGCGCTTGACTGAATTCAGGACCTAACCATTTGTCGAGGTTAGAAAGTGGAGAATAACCTACTAGTCTAAATGATAATTTGATCGACGCACAATTGTTTGCAGTCAAAATGATTGATGATCTCTACAAATATAGTGTACATCTCATGACTACAGGATATGCACCAGAAGGTTTCAAGACAACACAAAAAGAAACAATTAGTTGTAAAAGTTGTAGACTTCCGATTGATCATTGGGAAATTATATAAGATGGGACCATATGAAATACTTTGTCATTGTGTCCTAGAAATGAGCAACTGATGGCATTGAATGAAACACATGTTGGTGTCACAGGAGGCCATTGTGTAGGAAAAGCGACAGTGCGCAAGATTTTACAAGCAAGATTATGGTGGCCTTCTCTTCATGCAGAAGCTAGGGACTATTGTCACAAATGTGATAGTTATCAACGAACTGGGAAATTATCGTGACAAGATGAAATCTCGATAGTACCACAAGTAACTTTGCATACATTTGATAAATGGGTTTTTGACTTTGAGGGTCCTTTTAACCCACCAAGAAAATAGATGGGTGCATGATATATATTAACTGTGACAGATTACTTAACCGGGAGGTCCAAAGCAGCACAAGTTAGATATTGTATTGTTGCGACTATAGCAAGATTTTTATTCAACCATGTCATGACCAGGTTTGGATGCCCAAATATTTTGATAAGTGACCAAATTACAAACTTTGTTAATCAACTGATTGAAAATTTAACTGAAAAATTCCAAAATCAACAGTGAAAAAACAACTTCATATCACCCACATGCAAACGACACTCTCGAAGCATTTAATAATATCTTAAATAATGCATTGACTAGAATCTGTGATTGGGATCACAAGATACCTGCAGTATTATGGGATTATCGCACAACATGCAAAAAAAATGACAGGACACACCCCATTCATATTGGTTTATGGACAAGAGGTTGTTATGCCACTAGAATATATCGTACCCAGTCTCAAAATAACTGTGATTACTAAGATCACAAAAGTTGGTGCAATCAAAGAAAGATTGTATCAGCTGATACAATTGGAGGAATATCGCTTCATCGCAAGTTAAGATTAGTGTGTCGAGGAGTGAAATAAGGCTTGGCATGACCACCATATCAAGTTCAAACAATTTCATATAGGTGATTTTGTCCTCCTATATGACAATAAATATTTTAAACATACAATCAAGCTCCAAACACAATGGTCGGGACCCTATGTTGTCATTCATATCACTGATGGTGGGGCGGTCCACTTACAGAAATCAGACGGTACACCCTTTGACGGTATGGTGAATGTGTTAGATTTTTATCATTCAAGCTAGCATTATCTTAGGATATTTAACTGAGAGAATAACAAGCACAGCAATCAAACACAAAATACAATAGACACAAAGATTTTCCTCAGGGAAACCATAAAGGAAAAAACCCTAAAACTTCCTCAGAGATAGAATTAGCACCAAAATTAAAACCCAAAAACAGTAAGATGATCTCTCGACAGCAGTAGTCTCTCTCTCTCTCTTGTCCCAGCAACTTCTTCTCTCTCAGTTATGTGCTATAACTGAGTGTGAGTGAATGTGTTTTAAATAGAGAGGCTCACTCTCTATCTATACCAATTCCCAACTTGACAATAACTCACTAGGGCTGACTTCTCTAGGAGAGTCTAATAACCCTAGGGCCCCACAATTGCAGGGACTTTAACCCTTGATCAATAAGGAGGGTTATCCACTATGACTTTACATGACTTGTTTACATTATTGAATATCCTGATAGGAACATCGGGGCATGACATGAGTCAATTACATTACAGATACTTCCCGAAATAAACATCGGGGTACAATACATAAAATATACAAGTGAATAAATTCTGAAGTTACAAATACATCAACACTCCCTCTTAACTAGGAAGGTATTCTCTTGACACAATTTATCAGCACAGATCTTCTTCTCTGTATCATCTGGATCAATTTATCTTCATATTCAAGTCATCTTCATCTTCAAGTCATATTCATCTTCAAGTTATCTTCATCTTCAAGTCATCTCCATCTTCAAGTCATCTTCATCACTGCATCTGGATCATATATGGATCTAGAACATCACTGGGTCTGGATCATCTTTGGATCATCTCTGTTGGATCATCATCACAGGTGCTATCTCTCGATTCTTCTTGTCATAGGAAGTTCTACAGAGCCAGCCCTTTTTTTTATGATGGTTGTAGGCCTAGTCTCCATGTAGGTCTTTATCTTCTTCAGCACTTATATCTGACCATGGGAGGGCCCAACCTACCCCCATGTCAGAATGGCATGCCCAACACTCACATCTAACCATGGGAGGAACACATCCACCACCATGTTAGAAAGGCCCAGCCCTTACATCTGACCATGGGAGGGTCCAGCCTGCCCCCATGTCAGAATGGACTAGCCCTTACATCTAACCATGGGAGGGCCCAGCCTGCCCCCATGTTAGAATGGCTCTGCCCTTACATCTGACCATGGGAGGGCCCAGCCTACCCCCATGTTTGAATGGCTCTGCCCTTACATCTGACCATGGTAGGGCCCAGCCTGCCCCAATTTTAGAATGGATATGCCCTTACATCTGACCATGGGAGGGCCCAGCCTTCCCCCATGTCAAAATGGAACTTCCCTTACATCTGACCATGGGAGGGCCCAACCTTCCCCCATGTCAGAATGGATCTACCCTTACATCTGACCATGGAAGGGCCCAGCTTTCTCCCATGTCAGAATGGCACTACCCTTACATCTGATCATGTGGGAGCCAATCCCACAGTCATATCAGAATAGATCTTCCCTTACATATGATCATGTGGGAGCCAATCCCACAGTCATATCAGAATGGCTCTCAGTTCTAGGCTGAGTATTCCTAGTAACTGACTAGGTGCCTCCATTCTCCCATAGAATGGCATTCAGCACTTATATATGATCATGGAAGGAACCAATCCTCTCACCATGTCAGAAGGGCTCATGGACTCATCACTTCCCCTTGGAAGGAACCTCAATATAGAGAACACCAAGCTTCTCCCTGAAGTACTCAAACTTCACTTTAGCTAATGGCTTGGTCAACACATCAGCTATCTGCTCGTCTGTTGCAACATATTGGAGCTTCACTGCTCCTCTCTGCACCATATCCCTGATATAGTGGTATTTGATCTCAATATGCTTCGACTTGTCATGGAACATCGGGTTCTCTGACAACTTATAACAACTCTGGTTGTCGCAATATATACAAGTAGCATCCAACTGGAGATCAAACAAATAAGATAGTAGCGTCATCAACCACACTGCTTCACAACTAGCCGAACAAGCTGCGACATACTCTACTTCGGTTGTACTTAGTGCCACACAGGATTGTTTCCTGCTAAACCAAGAGATCACACATGATCCCATACTGAAGCAACACCTCGAAGTGCTCTTCCTATCAATGGCACTTCCTGCCCAATCAGAATACACATAACCCTCCAGGTTAATCTTCTGATCCGCCTCATACTTGAGCCCATAATCAATTGTACCCTTCAAGTACCTCAAAATATGCTTTGCAGCAATCATGTGAACATGTCTAGGATCTGTCATGAACTAGCTCAATGTGTTCATAGCAAAGCAAATATATGGTCTTGTATTTGTCAGGTACATCAATGATCCAATCATCTGACGATACATCGTAGCATCAACCAATTCTGATGAAGCATCACTCAATAGCTTCATATTCGATGCAATAGGTGTGGTCATGGCCTTGCAGTCCATTATCCCAAATCTCTTCAAGATCTCTACCGTATACTTGCCTTGTCCCAGGGAGATTCCATCTATACTCTGCCACACCTCCATGCCTAGAAAGTAATGCATCATACCCAAGTCCTTCATTTTCAACTCGGCAGCAAGCTTCCTCTTTGTATCAACAATCAACCCATCCATACCTGTTACAAACATATCATATACATATAGTAGGAGTATCATTGGGTTCCCTTCTTCAATCTTGCAGTAAATAATGGAATCTACTTTACTCTCGGTAAATCCCAAACTAGATAGGAAGCTGTCAATTCTGTCGTACCATGTCCTGGGTGCCTGTTTCAAACCGTACAGGGATTTCTTCAATTTACACACATGATTCTCCCTGTCATGTGTCTCAAAACCGAGTGGATGCTCCACATACACTTCCTCTTCTACTACACCATTCAAGAAAGCAATCTTGACATCCATCTGGTGTATCTTCCATTTCATCACTGTAGCCAAAGCAAGTACTGATCTGATGGAAGTGTACCTAGATACAGGTGCAAAATTTTCTTCATAATATATTCCTTCTTTCTAGGAGAAGCCACGAGCCACAAATATTTCTTTATATTTCTCTATGCTACCATATGCAACATGCTTGATCTTGTAGATCCACTTGGAAGTCACGACAACCTTCCCCTCTGTTCTAGGGACAACATCCCAAACATCATTCTTCATGATCGACTGGTACTCCTCGATCATAGCATCCTTCCATTCTTTCTTCTCTTCCACTTCTTCATAGTTGGAAGGTTATTTATCAATGATGTCACACAACAAGGCTACATAACCGGAGTAGGACCTAGTTCTTTTCCTCTCTTTGTGTATTTCTTCTAGAGCCCCATGTCTTTCTGCACCTTAGATAGCCTCTCGTACCCATGTGGGTTTCCTCTTGTGAGGATTACTCTCTTAGGGTGAATCTACAGGTTCATGTGATTCTTCTATTCCTCGATCTTCATCTTGATTTGCATCATTCATAGTTGTATCTTGAATTATGGGTACTTCTATTTTTTCGGAGTCTTCAACTAGTCTCTTTCTAGATTTGTTCTAAGCTGAATCTTCGTCGAATGTTACGTCTCTACTTATGTCGATATTCTTGAATCCAGAGAAGTATATTCTGTAAGCTTTTGAGCTTTCACTATATCCCACAAATATACCCTTTTTTCTAGAAGGATCTAACTTTGTTCTCTTTTCTTTTGGAATGTGTATGTATACAGGACAGCCGAATATTTTAAGAAGGCTGACTTCTGGTTTCTTGCCGAAAAATACTTCTTTAGGTGTCTTGTTCTCGAGTACTCTGTGTGAAGTACGGTTCTGTACATACACCATTGTTCTAGTAGCTTCTACCCATAGATGCATGGGAATATCTTGATCATGAAGCATGGCCCTTGCAGCTTCCATGATCGTTCTATTCTTCCTTTATGCAACCCCATTTTGTTGTGTATTATATGGAGTGTTTAACTCCCTCTTAATCCTTGAATTTTTGCATAACTCTTTAAATTCATTTGATGTGAATTCTCTGCCATTATCTTATCGAAAAGTCTTGATCTTCTTTTCTGTGTGGTTCTCAATCAAGGCTTTGAGTTCCTTAAACTTGTTGAATACTTCATCTTTGTTCTTTAAGAAGTATATCCATGTCTTCCTAGAAAAATCATCAATGAAAGAAACATTGTATACATACCCACTTAATGAACTGGATGACATCGGACTGCATACGTCGGAGTGAATGATTTCCAAGATTCCTTTTGCCTTGCTCTCACTACTTGGAAATGTCTTCTTTGTGTTCTTTCCTTTTGCACATCCTTTGCAGACACTGTCATGTTTTGTCTGTATTTCTGGAAGACCTTCAACAACTTTGCTTGCAAGTGGTAGTGCCCTATAGTGCACATGTGCAAGCCTTATGTACCAAAGTTCATTTGGCTCTACTGAGTCATGGACCAAAGCTTGTTCTAGTTAGCCCTTCAATTTGTATATTCCTCCCTCTTGCTCTCCAATTACTACTGCATCATCTATAGTCTTTCCCTTTGGCCACATAAGGACTTGGCCATCTACAAATGCAACCCTCATGCCTTTTGCATCTAATGCAGATATGGAGAGGAGGTTTTTCTTTAGTCCTGGTACAAATAAGACATCCTTCATCTTCATATACTTTCTGAAGTCTAGTTTATAGGAGGATTCACCACTACCTTTTATTGGATATTGGTAGTCATCCCCAAGTTTCACCTTGTGGGGTGACTCATGTTCTGATAGTTTCACAAATGATTCTTTGAATCCCGTCATATGTTTGGAGGCCCCACTGTCTATAATCCAATCATTGCTTCCATGTGAGATAGTTCCCGTGAGAGTGGAAATCAAAACATATTCTTCATCACTTGAAGAATCATCACTTTCTTATCTGACTTTCTTCTTGGAAGGTTCATCATCCTCTGCAGCATGAGCATGATGTCTTCTCTTGTTGTTCTTCTTCTTCTGGGATTTTCTTTTGTTTCTAGGACAATTTCTGGCATAGTGTCGTATCTCATCACAAGTATAACATCTGAGTTGATTTTTTCTGGAGGGAGGATGCTTACCTTTAGAATGATGATAGTCCCTTATGTTTTTCTTGGAGTGTACTATGAGAGCTTGATCTTCACTTCCCATATTTTCTTCTCGAGCTTCTATTCAAGCTTCTTCTTTTGAGCATTCCTTCCATAGTCTACTGAAGGTGACTAGCTTTCTTCTAGCACAGATCTCTTGAATAAAGGAGTCCCATGATCTAGGGAGACCATTCAAGGTGGTCATTACAATCTCTGCATTCTCTACTTCTTCATCCACTACTTCAAGTTGTTCTTTGATCTGGGAGACCCTTGTGAAGTATGACTGTATGGTCTCCGCATTCTGGATCTTCACATTCTTCAACTGGTTCCTCAAGGTCATCTTTTGGTTTATGTTCTCTCCTTTAAACAGTTTGGTCAGGGCATCAAACATAGCTTTAGGTGTCTTTAGGGAGGACACCTGTGGTATGAGGTGATCCTTGATTGAATCAGCAATAATCCTCTTAGCCATGACCAATTTCTTCTTGTGTAAGGATTTAGCCTCATCTCCCTCTGGAACTGGAACCTCTTCAGTGATGTAAGAGTCCAACTCATTTTCTTCTAGGACCAGGGAGATCATATAATTCTAGGCTCGAAAGTTATTAGCTCCCTCAAGCTTTTCATCAAGCTTGGTATAACGAGACATATTAACTGAGAACCTCAAATGGAAATACAAAACATTTATATCTTACCAAGTTAAGATGTCGGATCTGGATTTGGAGCTAGTTCAGGAGTAGATTAGGGTTTGACTTTCCCAGAGTTCTGTCCAACCAAAAACTTTCAATCTTGATCTCTAAACTTCGATTTTGGGGAGGAGATCAATCCAGGCCTGGGCTCACTCAAAAATTCCACTTCTGCGAAAAGCCCTAATTTTCGGCAGTAGTGTCGGGTCAAAAACTGAAAATGCTTAGAATCAGATTCTGCTTCGACAGAAATATGCGCCCTAGAGAGGACAGTCAGCCCAAAAATATATGGAAAGAGATCCAAAAATTAGGAAGCCCTAGTTTCCGTAGCTGCACAGTGTCTTCTTCTCAGTTTAGCTCTGATACCATGTTAGATTTTTATCATTCAAGCTAGCATTATCTTAGGATATTTAACTAAGAGAATAACAAGCACAGCAATCAAACACAAAAGACAATAGACACAAATATTTTCCTCAGGGAAACCATAAAGGAGAAAACCCTGCAACTTCCTCAGAGATAGAATCAGCACCAAAAGTAAAACCCAAAAACAGTAATATGATCTCCCGACAGTAGTAGTCTCTCTCTCTCTCTTGTCCCAGCAACTTCTTCTCTCTCAGTTATGCGCTACAACTGAGTGTGAGTGAATGTGTGTTAAATAGAGAGGCTCACTCTCTATTTATACCAATTCCTAACTTGACAATAACTCACTAGGGCTGACTTCTCTACGAGAATCTAATAACCCTATGGCCCCACAACTGCGGGGACTTTAACCCTTGACCAATAAGGAGGGTTACCCACTACAACTTTAGATGACTTGTTTACATTATTGAATCTCCCGATAGGAACATCAAGGCATGACATGACTCAATTACATTATAGATACTTCCTGGAATAAACATCAAGGTAAAATACATAAAATATACAAGTGAATACATTCTGAAGTTACAAATACATCAATAGAATGGAATTCGGTTGAAACCTTATCAATATAGTCGTACTTTGCTCAATTGAAAAGGTATAAAATAAAAATAAAATAAAAAAATCGAAATCTTGTATATACAGTTTTGTCGCAGACTATAGGTCTGCCACATGCCAAAAATAATATTGTAGACTATACGTCTACTGTAAGATAAACTTATGTTGCAAGTTACAGTTGGAGCGCAGTTAAGTTGAAGACATGGGAGATTTTGGTGGCATGTTGTTTTTGTCATGTCTACCATTAATTCCTAATAAATACTTTCTTTTATGGTTAGTGAAGTGATGCCTAGAAGGTCGATTAATCAAAATGATTGGAAATATTTCCCCATGTGACATAATTAGCCGCCACATTTTCCATTTATTACAAAACTACGCGATTGAACGACTTACTGCATGCGGAATCCTATTTCATTCTCGAACAACTGTTTACTATTAATTTGTATCGAACTGTGAAGTTCCTTGAGTCGAGTTATCTGTCTGAGAACTCTTTGAAACCATAGACATTTTCTTATAATGGAGATCAATGTGTAAATCACAAGCATTATCCAAGTATTGGGTATGGATGTTCCTAGAGCCATACCCATTGTCGAAGAAGCGCCAGAGGTTGCATTATGAACTATACCTGCAATCCACCAAGAAGGAAGTTTATGGCTGGTCTTAGAATTTTTTCCAAGCGGAGGTTCAAATCCACACACGATGATGAAGCCTTGGGATATGGCTCAGTGACAATATTACTAGGATACATTCCCCCAATAAAATATGTTTCCCCTCATGTACTTATTCACAAGAATGTTAAGTACTCGTTGGTCTAGCCAGTTATCCCAAAAGGCGTGCATACCATGGCCGACATTCTACCAAATATGAAGAAGATGGCATTTGCAGATCAATATTTATGGAAGTTTCCTGAACTAAACATGTCACACTACAGGACCTCTATGGAATTGGCTGAAATAGGGCCTATTAAACTCATTCCTATGGAATGGGATCGAGGATTGGGAAATTTAGCCATTTTGTCTCTGAAGCACATGCCCCATTTTGGTCGCACGATGAAATTCAACACGTCAGTAAAACAACATCTAGTTTTCTTCCATGCAGGTTGCCTCTAGCTCAATTGCCACATTTCGGTGGATGTTGACCTAATTTCTGCAATCACTGGGATGCATATTGTAGGGGTTTACCCAATGTCATTCTTTGGAGGAAAGGAGAAGGATCTGGGCCTAGTCAATTGGATTAAGGAAAAGTATAACCTTACAAGAGATAATAGGGTCTTCTCTATTGCCTCTATCAATGACATAGGTGTTAGGTTTTCAACAAAAGTGCTCTCCAGCAAGATGCTTATAAATATGTGACCGAACCAATGCACTGTCGGTACCATTGTTGCAGCAAAGCAGTGTGTTGCTAGCATGTAGATGAAATTGTCTACCTATCTATTGAACAAACTATTAGTCGATGTGATTAATGCCCAATAGAAAGGTAATCCCTTTACGTATTCATGCATGCTAATCTTGATCTATTTTGTCGCATGGGTCGAGCCACCAAAGTACTAGGGGATGGACATTCATGTTCCATGTCGGGGGTTGTTCTACCAGAACTTGTGGTACATGAAGAACAATTTGCGCCAAAAAACTTAAAATCATATTGAATTTCATTTACATGTTGATGCACCGAGGCATCACATCGGGAACCAATCACGGATTGCCACAGAGACTTTCCAACGATACTGTAACGTCATAATATTTTTTCCAGGGCTCACCACGTCTATTTCTAATCACGACAAGACCCCTAGCATCAATGGTTGACCACTAATTTTCAATTAACAAAGGAAGAAATTGAGATGATCATTCGGGACTGGCCCAAAGAATGGAAACAATCTGTTGCAGATGACCAAGTATCTGTTGCCACTAACCCATGATAGTACAGAACATCGGGAACTCAAGGAATAGATCCACTGGAAGAATAAATCTCATCCAGTTCCCCCTATGAAAGCAAGGAAGAATCCAGTACGACCCCGACGGATACTAAACTAGGAGAAAAGAGAAAGGCCTTTGAAGAATCAAACAAAATTTGCAAGAAAAGGAAGGTCGATAAAAGCTCTAAAGGTGGTGGCCTTATAGATGATGACTATAATCTGATTATTTATCGAATGGTGAAACTTTCTAATGAACTCACCAAAAAATCGATGAACGGAATACTAACTTGGTGGGAGGAATCACTGACTTATTGTAAACTCTATGTGTCACAGTAAAAGAAGTCAAAGTCATGGTTAGTCGAGACCCACTCCATTCATAGTCACAAGAAGTCAGTCCTTCTAAGGATCAACCACTTGAAGTCCCGTTACCTTGACAACATCAAAAGGTATAAGTAAGGCCTACGAAAATTGATTTGGGCACACCAGAACATAACAACATGATAAAGGACATTGGTCATGTAAGTTTCGATCTTTCTATGATCCCTATGTTTCTATTGTAAAACATTTAGCAAGTTCAAGTAGATGAAATAAAGGCGAGAGAGCATGAGGTAGTTGAACAGCTGAAGTAGTCAAAGAATATTGTCGCATCTCTCCAGACTAAATTGCAGGAGACAGAGCAGAAAACACAAAGATGGAAGCAGGACAAGCAAATACTGGAGTACGTTGTTGCGTTTGCATGCCACGAATTTTCAAAAGTGGAAATTACACCGAAAATTATTTCGAAAGCACAAGTTATTTGGCTTGTGGAAGTAGTTGTCGACTTTCGCCAACACATTACTAACTTAGAATCAAATTTGCTTCCTAGTACACCCCCTGAATTACTGGAAAAGCGACAAAAGGAAGTAAATGAGAATGTCTAGAAGATTCAGGAGCCTGATGCACTTTGTTCCAAGGATTATGTGCAGGTTTCTCATTCTTAGAAATCCTTTATGGACAATGCGGAATTGGAGAAAGTCACAAATCAACTTCATACTTTAGAGGCTAATCTGGCCAGGTTGAGAAATACATTGAAGAAATTGTTGTCATTCGAGAAAATGGGAAAGGTTGTTGACTTGAAAACATTACAGTAATAGGTCTCCAAAATATGAACACAACAATAGCATTGAATTGAACGTGTCCCAGAGCTCCAAGATGAAGCAAAACAAGTTATAGGGACCATCTACCTGATACACAAGCAGGTGCGATAGGCGGTGGGAGAAACAGAAGTTTAAACTTTAAAACCTATCAATTCCAAACTTGTGGAAAAGATTGAGAAATTCAAAGAAGATGTTCAGCGATAAATAGAAGAAGTGATGAAAAACTGTCAAGAGTTTCATCATAAACTCAATGCAACACATAACTCTAGTCGAAGTGGCTCTGGAAGAGCCACACATGAGTGTTGGGGGCCTGCTGGCCCTAGGAAATGGAATAAGAGTTTTGATCAAAATTTTGAAGAATTTGGTCATAAGGCAAGTAAGACTGCGACAAAAAAATGAGAGAGTAAATTGAATCTGGCAATTTGACCTAGTTTTTAAGAAACACTAAATGTAAACAGCGAGTTAAGTTAGACAAGTAGTCTATTTTGGGAATGGGCATGAATGTAAACTGGGTTGATAGTGCCTATATAAATGTAAAGTGATCTCTTGGGTTAGAGGGAAAAGGAGAACTAGACGACAGTTAGTTGATAACTAGTCGACGGTTAGAAGAAGAGTCATGGAAAAGTATATAAGGTTGATCTATAAGCTATGTGCAAATGATGGGACGACAAGAAAAAGGGAGGACACGGTGATGACGACGATAATAAGACAGATGAAAACAAGAACAATAAAAGTTGTTAGCATGACCGCATGATAAATACAAAGGAACTCATCCATTGTAAGAAGATCTTGAGAGATGTCTGCAAGTTGCGTGCGCAAACCAAAAGTGTTCTAAATGCGAATCATGCCAGGTGAAGAGTGTTTTTATGGTTTTTCCTGTATGGGTTTCCACTTTAAATATATGTGTCTATAATTTATGTTTATATTGTGTATGAATCTTTATAAGTTTGTCTCAACTTATATTGATATAATATTGTGGAATGTCAATTATAACTGTGATAGACATGATTTAGATCAATATACTTTATATGTTGTGTATGTGTTGACAGATCACTATAATTTATATGTTGTGCATGTGTCAACAATTGTCAATCTATTCAATTCAGTCAATTGGTCTGTTTAATGTTGACATAAAGAAATCCCCTTCTATAACTGGCGTAGAATCCTGGTCCTCACAGTCCCCATAGGTACCTCGAGCGAGACCTCACTTGCGTCGCAAGTGTTGCCAATGGAGTTATAATTTGTCGAGCCAATGCCTTGGTCTTTGTTGGACGGGCAAGGAAAACTGAACCTGGGTTAGTGGAATCGATGCCAACAGATACATGAACATATCTAATATGAGCCCCCAATTTCTAGGTTGGTTATTTCATGGTGTATTTCACTTGGATTTATTATACACATCTAGGAATGATCCCCTAATTCATTATCACATGAGTTATTATACCCAAGTGTGGATCATACTTGATATGTAATACTTGTAATATGTAGTATAGGTGATGTGTGCCCTTTTCCTTAACATACTACATGGTGAAGCATGGATACATATCATAGGATTTGGCCAATTTTATAATTACACATGGTTACTAATACAATTGAAATTGGTAGACTTTTGGTTAACATGTACAAGATCACATTCCTATGATGGGCCTCATTTATGGATGACTGTTGGAGGAGACTAGTTGACTAGCCGACTAGGTCCTCTGACGGACCATTTTCGGGTCAGTCATGTGGATACAGTCAGGCGGTTAAGCCAACATAACTACTTTTGTAACTGAATAACTAAATGTAAAACAATATATATAGGCTAGTGAGCCATGATTTAAGTAGAGTTCCATTACTTTTGTACATATTCTCGCTCTAATATAATAGACTTGTTGTTGTTCTTCCCTTTACTTTGGTATCTTATATTGTATAATGATTTGAATGCATTATCTTCTATTTGTGTGTTGTTTATGTTATATGTAATCCCTTAGATTACAACATTGATTTTGTTGTTGGTTATACTATCGGGATTAGAAGATGAGTACGTCTGTATTAAATGATAAGGGAAGAAGATATCAAAGAAAGGTGGAAGCAGAAAGTGACAAACTATATTCAAAATTATGCTAGAAGAAACAATTTGTTGATAGTGTAAGCTCGAGAAAGATTCTTTAGTGAAATGCACCAAAATTTTACAAAAGTTGTTTTCATGAATTGAAGAAGTTGATTGACCATGTTAATGAAAAAAATAGACCTAGCCATTGAAATATTGTTAATGCATAAACTCAATAATAGTGGATAAAAAAATCTATATAAGTGGCTAGAAAACATATGCAATGAATTATGTGAAGAACAAGCCATCGAAAAAGAACTTCTCTTATCGATATTAAGAAAATATTTTATGACATCCATCACTCGTTCTTCATTACCATAACAAAGTTGTTATTGAAATTTTTTATTGAACACAGTATCGGTGACATAATCAAAGTGTGACCTCTGTTGGAACCAGAAGTAACTTCAAAGTGGGAGAAGAAGCAGAATCCTTTGGGAACATTTTGTTCAAGAACGCTAGTAGGAGTATTTTCTCAGTAATTGGGAGGACCAATTGAAACTATCTTTGTCTCCCTACAATAGCCAAGTTGGCAATGGGGGTCCCACCTACCATGTGAAAGGAGTAGATAGAGAGATGACTATAGTCGACGAAGAGAAATAAAAATATGAATCTTTCCAAGAAGACCACTCTGCCTTGAAGAAATAGAAATAAATATGGTTATAAGTCGTCTGCAAACATTCAAAAGATCGAAAGAGAAAAAAAATTCAAGAGATGGGAGGAACCTAGAGACATCAAGAATCCACTGAAGGAGAAAAGAATTATGAAGGAACCGGAAAAAATAGTCGAGCTACCAAAATACGTACCTGAGTCGAGGGAAAGTCGATTAGAGATTGGAGAAGTTGGGAAGTCAATGTCGGTAGGGGGTCCCCGTTCGATGGAACTCACACCGTAGTTGAAGATTGCAATCCCTGACATAATCACTCCTCTATCTATTACACTGAGATGAAACAGAGAAAGTTTGTTTCTTACTCGAATACATAGTGCAGATAAAATAAATAATCCATGTATGGACAAAATAAAGATATATTTGATAAAAACTAAGATGATTTTATATTCACAATGTTTGGACTTTTGTAAGCCCATTTGTACATTTTAACGTAAAAACGTAACTCCTGACTTTAATTAATTATTAATTGTTTATTATTAATAATTAATATTAATATTATTAATATTAATTGGTATATTATTATTATAATGTTTTATATATATTGAAAGGGGCAGTTGTTAAGATTGATCTCTCAAAATCTTTTGATAAGGTCAGCTAGCTTTATATCCGGATGCTACTTACACACTTGGGGTTCTGTTATGATTTTATAAAGTGCATTATGGCTTGGCTTACTACGGTAAGTTTTGTTGTTCTTATAAATGGATCTGCTAGCCCTTTTTTCACTACGGGTCGTGGATTGAGGCAAGGATGTCCACTCTCTCCATTATTGTTCCTTCTTGTGGCTGACGGTCTGAGTCATTTTTTATTGGATGTTAAGGCGCATGGATATTTCAAAGGCATTCTGATCTGGGAGGTAATGTATATTACTCACTTACTCTTCGTTGATGATATTCTCATTTTTTGTGATGGCTCATGTCAAGATATACAAAAACTCAAAGAAGGACTCCTCTTGTTTCAAGCTACAACGGGTATGGTTATAAACAATGATAAATATACCATCATATACTCATTACTGGATGCTCGGGAGATATGTTGGCACTCCTCTTTATTTCCTTTTATACCTCTTCATATTGAGGATGAACTCAAATATTTGGGTTTTTATCTCAAGCCAGATGCATATTACATTGCTGATTGGATGTGTATTTTAGCAAAATTTGAAAAAATATTTTTGGGTTGGAGCTCCTGTTGGCTTTCTAGAGCTGGAAGATTGGTACTAATTAAATCTGTTTTGGAAGCAATACATGTTTTTTGGATGTCTCTCTCTTGGATACCAAAGGGTATTCTGGAATGGATGTGTAAAGCATGTTTTGCTTACCTTTGGAGGGGGAATGCAGATCATCAGGTCATGGCATGGGTTCGATGGGAGAGGTTAGCCATCCCCAAGGCACTAGGGGAATGGGGCTTAAAATGTAATTTTCTCTTTGCTAAAGCACTGGCTGCGAATGTCTCATGGAGACTTATACACACGGAAATTATGTGGTCTCGGGTGATTCATCAAAAATACATTGCCCCTCTCTCAATTCTGGATTGGATCCGGTTGGATGAAAAACAGAGTAGGGGTTGCTCTGTTATTTGGAAGGTTATTATATAGTCTTTTGGACTCATTGTTTCTGGACTGATTTGATGGGTGGGTGATGGCAGTTTGATTCGAGTTGGATTAGAGCCCTGGGTGGGTTTTGAGGGTGCACACATTCTATTGGAGAACTTAAGGTCTTTTTTGGATAATTGTGGGATCAATTTTCTTTCACAATTGGTTGCTCCTGTTTTTTCAACAATGTGGCATCAAGGTTGGGTTTTTGGCACTGGGTTGGGTTTACCGCTATACCTTACTAGGGAATGGACAAATTATCTTAATATACTCAGAATTTTTCAAACCAAACTGTCTACTCAGGTGGATTCTTTGGTTTGGGTACACTGTACATCTAGGAAATATAAACCTAAGCATGGGAATATACAATTGAATTTAGAGGTTCAGAATCGGCATGTTTTGTGGTGGTGGAAGAAACTTTGGAAGTTACAGTGTCCTGCAAAATCCAATATTCTTTGCTGGACTATACTAGAGAATAAAGCACCATCTTGGGATGTACTACAACGTTAATGCTTTCAGGGTCTGGGTAGATGTGCACTCTGTTGCAACTCACTTGAAACGCTAGATCATCTTTTTCTGCATTATCAATTTACACAGCAGATTTGGCAGGGCATTGGACTAGCACTTAATGCCAGTTTTATTTGGCATGGGAAAAAAATTATGGAAGATTTTTTACTATGGTTCGTTGAGAAAGATATTTTTCCTTATAAGGAACTTCTGTGCATTATATCATGGCGCGTCTAACTGTCCAGGAACAAAACTATTTTTCAAGATCTAAGAATGCCTTTAGAGGTGATTATTGCCAATACATTGGTTGTTTTTAAACATTTCCCACAAAAAATCCTGAAATCTATTAGAACTTTCCAGGTGGAGGAGATTGATCATTCTAGACCTTGGGGTTTTTTCTATGGCCCCTCACAAGAGAAACATCTTTCTTGTGGGGGTGGGGATTGCCTATATCTTTCCAACTCGCACTCTTTCCTTTTATCATTCGTACTGGGGAGAGGTTCCAACAACTATGTTGAATTGATGGCTTTAAAAATTCTACTATTATTTGCTCTAGAACAGAATTGTCACACTTTGCAAGTTTTTGGCGATTCCATGATTGTACTTGACTGGGATAGAGGTTCTACTAGATGTGATGTGCTCCGGCTACTTCCTATACTTGAGGAAGTGTTTCTTTTAAAACAGAGATTTAACTATATATCTTTTACTCAAGTGTATAGGGAACGGAATGGGGTGGCTGATAGGCTTTCCAAGGAAGCCTCGCAGCTTCCGTTTGGATGTTGGAAGATCTTAGAACAAGATCTAGTTGGCAGTTATAGTTACTTTCATAAACCGTTCATTGAGGATCAAACTCTTGATATTTTGGACATGGATTGACAGTTCTACTTGTGGATATCTTTTTTTGATATGTGATATATGTTTATACTTTTATGACAAAGACTGTATTGATAAGTTTGTTGATTACTGGATGTAAAAAAAACTAAACAAGTTTTTTGTGATACAATGGAACAATAATTTGTTTTTTCTATTGACAATGTATGGGGTACTCATCTACCTTTTTTCCTCATCTACCCTTAAAGGAAGCTTTGTCCTCAAAGCTTAAGGTTATGTTTGTTTTCTTGCTTGAACTATCTTCTCTAGATCCTTTCTTTTAGTATTATTGACACTTAATGAAATGAGACGATACGAGTTACGAATCCCAAAGAAAAAATGTCGCATTGTCTCTGATGTGGTCCATCAGAGTTATATGATCACTTTGTGGGATGGATCTTCTCATTTGTTTCTTACTATGTTGGTTTGATGTTCTTGCTTGTCTGACAACATAAATCCATTGTGTATGTTCATTTTGACCCTATCGTTGGTCAAAATGACTTTTATAATTGGGTTATCGATAAGGAGTTCTTGTTGTTTGTTTTTCTGCTGGATTGACTTCCCTTCGAACTGTGATGGGGACCGAATTTGAATTTGTTTCTTCTTCTTTCGTAACTCAAATTTTTTTCTAGAGAGTCTGGATGCTTCTTTTTGTATTTGAACTATTTTGTTCTCTAATAGATTATTATTACTCCGAAACTTCTCACACTTTCGTCTTGCGATTTTTTGTCCTCTTTTAACTTCTTGATTTGTTCCTCTATTTCTTGATTAAAATTTCTCAGGCATTGGTTTTCTTCTTGTTTTTCTAGTATTCTTCTTTTGATGTCTTCATTGGAATGTTTCGCCTTCTGACTATGTTTCAACTTCTTGATTTTCGTAAGTAATGTCTTGTTATGAATTCTTAATCGAAATAGTTCTTCGGTATTTCTTGCTAAATTGTCATTAATTTTCTTAATTTCCAGCTTGTGTGTCTTCTTAATGTCGTCATACTTCTGTTGGAGTTGTTCTTTCTGTTGTTGATGTTGACATATCTTTGATTCTTGATTTTCTAGCTTCTTTTGGGATTGCACCAATTCATTATATTTGTCCATGATGAGCTTGTTTAAGAACTTTGTCTTCTTCGAAGTCATTATCGCTTTTATAAGGTGAATTTTCGTCATTCTTTGATTTGTTTATCTGGTCTTCTAAGTTTTGATTGTGACTTTCCAAATGTGATATTTTCTCATCCTTATCTGATAAATTTTTTGTGAAATGTTCATTTTTTTCCAATATTTGATTTTGAATTTCTAAAGTATGATTCATTTGCTCTTGAAATATGTTAACCTATTGATGCTTATCAATCTCACATTGTAGATAATTATTGGTCGCTTTGTAATGTTATAACTGAGCTAATGTTGTTTGTAACTGCATCTGCAATTCTTATTTTGTAAGCCGCGTAATTTGATGTCTGGACGATAACTTGGTCTTCCTTTGATTTTGAATTAATGAGTGATGATGGTCTTGGACTTTAAAAGAGTTTATTCTTTTGATTTGAATTTATGTCTTCTTATTTGATATTCTTCTCTTCATTTTACCAAAGTAATTATCATTTCGAAAGGATAATAATAATATAATAATGATATTATTATAATAAGGGATTTGTGACTTTTAAGGTTATACTATAATATTATATATTATTAGAAATAATAATTATAACAATATATGGTGATTTTGAATTAGAGCTTTGGAGTAGTGACGGGTGTGGGGTGGCCCGAGAGGTGAGGTGGAGGGATGGGGGGTAGGCGCGGGGATGGAGGGAAGGGAGATGGCGCGTGGGAGGATGAAGTGTAAATGAGGGCACACGGCGGGTCGGGAAGAGAGGAGTTGCTTGCTGCATTGGAAAATCGTGGTAGTGGAAAAGGATGTAGAGCGCAATGGATGGCGTGAGAGCAAAGGAGGTGGAAGCACGCAGGTGTGTGCAGACATGATTAGAGCATGAAATGGACGTGGAGAAGGAGTGTGGAAGGGAAATCATTGACATTATAGAAGAGGAGCATAAGTATGAGCCGGGGTGGGATGAGAAGGAGAAAGGGCACTGGTCGAGCAGGTTTTCAAGATGTGGGAATGGGAGGATGCATGCAGGGCAAGATCTGCGTGTAGTGGAAGGTGCAGAGATGAAGGGCCGCAGAGAAGTCGTGGAAAATTGGTATGCGTAGCAGTGGTTTAGAGAAGAGTTTAGAGCGATAGACGATGGAAACGTAGGCAGGAGGCAGGAAATGACTTAGGTGTGGTGATATGTGTTTGAGGGAATGACGGGAATGAGCAGTGATCAATGTGTGTAAGATTAACGTGGATGAGGAGAGCGCAGACTTGGAAGGTAGAAACAGCGTGGAGGATGGAGAAGAGTAGTAGGTATCTGGGGAATTATGGGATGGCTAAAATTCTATATCAGATCAAATATATGAGTTAAAGGAAACCTTGACAATTTTTTTATAAGGTAGAGATCAGTAGAATCCCGAGGAAGGGCTGGCTATGATACCACTGAAACAGAGAAAGTTTGTTTTTTATTGGAATACCAGTGCAGATAAAATAAATAATCCATGTATGGATAGAATAAATATATATTTGATAAAAACTGAGATGATTTTACATTCACAATGTTTGGACGTTTATAAGCCCATTTGTACCTTTTCACATAAAAACATGACTCTTGACTGTTTATTAATTATTAATTGTTTATTATTAACGATTAATATTAATAATATTAATATTAATTTTTATATTATTATTATAATGTTATATGTATTTTTATATAACATGAGGCTTATATCAAATGGACCTAGTGTTCGAAAAATTGTCAAACGTGACTTGGGTCTTGGACCAGTAGTAGTATCATTTACACTTGTCTTGATGAATATGGGCTAATTTTGGATCGAATGATGATTTCAAGACCTGAACGTGAGAATTGGATCTCTTTCATGCTAGAATATAGCCATAATCATTTCAATATCTTCTAATCTGAACGTGTGGAGGTACCCCCCTACCAGCAATATTATCAATTAAAGCATATGACTAGTCAGAGTCCTAACCTGTCAGGGAAGAATATGTCGACGAAGTTAAGTTGTCTTGGGAGTTGCAGTCGCTCTAGATAGTAAGTCAGTCTTCATCTGGTAGGTCGTCAGCACTATCATCACCATCGTTATCGTCGTCACCATCACCTTTATCGAGAAATATCCCTAGGAATATCTTAGGTAACAATAATATTGTTATTAATATGACTTATACTTCTCAAATAAATTGTCCTATATATGATGGGGGTGGAGATCCTCAAAAAAATTGGATTGTATGTGAAGCAGTATAGGAATATAACATCATTGAAGATGAGAATAGATAAATCTCAATGTTTATAGGAGGTTTTCATGATAGATCATTAAGTTGGTACATGAACTTATTAAAAATGGTCCAAATATAAAGCAATAAATTAAGAAGAATTTCCTTGAATTTTTCTGAATCCAAGACAATAGACATCTAGATGCACAAAAGATTAAAGCTATGCATAAATAGTTGCATAAACTATTCATGAATATGATAAAAGATTCAAGGATATCCTTAACCAAATGTCAGCCAAGATGGAAGAATCCATCCTCATCAAATGGTTTGTATCTGATATATTACCTCAAGTCCATATGACATTGACTACGTATGAATTCAACACGTATGATGATGCTCTAAAGAAGTCACAAATATTCAAATCAAACACTGACCATTCAGGTGGGTCATATGAATGATGAGTAAAATAAAATCTTGAATAAATGCAATAGTCTTTGCAAATACTGGTGTTAAGGCATAATGATTTATAGTTCACCAACTGCTCGATTGAAGGTCAAACGAAATATTCTTGTCGATACAATCGTCGACATCGTTATGATGACAAAGGATTCTTTCCAAAGGAAAGAAGATACCTATAGGATCAAGAACCATGATTCTTTCCTAAAGAAACATGGCCCAACAACTTCCAAATTGCTCAGACATTATATTTATGTGACATTTGTGAAATATTTGAGCCACACATGATAGTTGAATTCCCTTATAATATCGATGCACTCAAATTAAAATGGTGCAAATATGTCGAAACACCCAACACAATAAAGATGACAGTATCAAAAACTTGAAGACCAAGCATAATCAGTGTGCATTCTACTAGAAGCATACGACAGATCAAACCAATCCAAGACAACACAAAGATAATCGACAGAATGACCAGCACAAAAACGATGGATACAGAGGTCTTGGAAGATATCATGGTCGAGGACACTTCAATTATAACCGTGTTCGATGCAAGTCGAGATGGTTTATTTTCTTTAGTGAAGAACATTTGAGTCCCAACTATCCATGGAAAGACAAAACAGATCTCAAATTTTGTACTAAATGTGGTGTCAGAGTGCATTCTCTAGAGGATTACCCCATCATGCTTGAAAACCTTCTGAATAAAAAGAATCTTAATCCTTTATTTGGTGTTCCTAAGAATGGCATGATTAAATATAAGAATCTATAAATTATTACAAGGAAAGGGGCAAAAATTGTTTATGATAACACACAAGTAACCAAGTTTCCAAGTAAAGAGTGTAATTATCCTCAAATTAGTTAGAAAAAATATAGTTAATGATGCCTCAAGAATTTTTCAAGAATTAGAAAAAGAAGAGAACACTAAACACTATAAAAATAAAGAACTAATGAATTATTGCAATTACTTACAAAAGAGAAAGCAGTTGCACGTCTTATTGATCCTATGTACACCATAAAGAAAGAAACTTGTAATGAAAGAATCCCCATAAATCTATGCATCCTAAGACAAAAAGAGAAAATGGATAATGATCCTTTAGTCGATCTAGACATCGATGTGTATCACATTTCACAAGTTGTTCTCTAATTTGGATCACAATAAAGCATTATTACAAGAGAAACATGGGAATAACTTGGTCATCCATGGCTGTCAGAATCACAAATATATCTCAAACTTGATAACCAAGGTCTCATAGAACCCATTGGTGTCTGGAAAGTTGTGAATAAAGGAATCATGGGCATTGAAGCAAATGCGGCTTTGAAATCATCGGCTCACAAGATGGACTAACTTCTTTTATGGCTTTAGTCGGACAGTCGTGGGGAAGGAAAATGAAAGCGTCTATTTCAGTAGAAAAAGATTGAATACAACATAAAGGTGATGGAAAAAAAGTAATTGTTCTAATCTATCCATTAAAAGAAAAGTCGGGGAAAGATCCATATGATCAAGAGGGAGATATAAGAATACTCTATCAAATAATGTGCCAGAATGAATATTCTGTAGAACCAAGTGAATATGGAGAAATCCATCTGGGATCCCCCATGTCACTTAGGAATAATTCTGACACTGACTTATATGACAGGAAGTTAGAAATTTATGAAATTCACGTAAGAGATTGTTGGTCGATTCAAGCCATTCCCCATCAGGAAAAGAAAATTTGCTTTGCAATTTCAATAATACCAAAAATATTCAAAATAAAAACAGGACAATATCCAACCCTAGAACCAGCAAAAGTGGAGTTGATAATTTTTTCATCACCTCACTATACATAACAAGATTCTCCAGTAATCCACATCGAACAAGTATATAAAAATGTTAGAGAACAAGGAAAATTGCAATGTCTAGTAGAATCCTTCATTAGGAAAGCGACTAGATGGTGGGAGACACATCAATCATGATTGCACACGTGGATGATTTCTTTGACTTATTTTATTTAAAGATTCAGAGAGAAAAATTTTACAGCAGAATCCCAAATTCCAAAATTTGTACAAGGCATGGACTTGTACATACACATTGACATATGTCAAAAGGAATTGAGGAGATTGGGATACAAAGATGAGAAACTCTGGCCACATTTTTCCCTTGTACATTAGAAGATCTCCCTAGAAAGTGGTATAAAATGGAGGAATCAAGAAGAAGAAGAAAAATTCTTGGAAAGAACTCATAGAAAATTTTATACGATATTTTTCCTTCTCATCAACGGAAGACTGCATCAAGGAGGCAATGGAAGAAATTAAGAAATCCATTGAGATGATGAATAGTGACACATCAACCAAAGGCCATCAACTTCAATCGACATGCAATAATATTATGAACAAAGCAGTTCAGTTTTCAACACGACTAGAACTTGAAAATGATATCACTATCGATAAAATATTTTGCTTGAAAACAAACCATCCGTCGACAAGAAAATCCATCAAATCCATAATGAAATTGGCCTCATAAGAGAAAGTTGATCCAGAAAGATTATTAGAGAAATATTTTCCTCCTAATTTTACAAAGTTCAAAGAAGGATATCAACCAATCAATGAAGCGAGAGCACCATAATGGATGGATGTGTAGATCAAGATCAAATAAGTCGATATATCAAATGACGACCGACCAAAAATGGTGAAAATCGGAAATTATTGGACTGAACAACAAACCGCCGAAATAGCTATCATGTTAAATGAATATCAAGATTTTTTCGTAAGAGACTATAAATATTTAAAGGGCTTAGTGCAAGAAATGGAAAAGATGAAAATCAGCATCAAGCCAAATGCTAAACCAATGAAAAAGTGCCCGTATAAACTAGCCCACAAATACAAAGATATAGTCAAAAAATAAATATAAAACATGTTCGTAGATGAAATCATATACCCTATGGAAGAGTATGAATAGGCTAGTCCTATGGTATTTCATCCTAAGAAACATGATCCAATGAAACTCCATATTTGCGTTGACTTCAGAAGACTGAATAAAGTTACCTTAAATGACCCCTTTCCTACACCATTTGTTGACAAGATTATTAATGAAGTCATTGGAAAACAATGCTACTCCTTCACGGTTGGATTCTCCTAATATAATCAAATTCCTATTTTCAAAGCGGATCAACATAAAACAACCTTTGTCTCAAAATTTGGGTCATTCACCTATAAAGTCGTGTCTTTTGGGTTAAAGAATGCACCAATAGTATTTTCAAGAATGGTCGTCAAAGCATTTCATAAATCATATATAAAATGGCAATTGTCTATTTCGACGATTGGATGATATACTCCTTATTTTGTGATCAAATTCATTGTGTCCAACTAATGTTAGAACAATGACGATAGATACAAATTTCCTTGTGCAATAAAAAGGGAATATTTTCAATGCAAATAGGAATCCTCCTAGATCATGTCATATGCAAAGAAAGAATTAAAGTCAATTTTGCAAAGACCAAAGTTATTCTCAACTTCAAACCTCTAGTGAATCCAAAGCAAGTAAGGATTCTTCTCAGACATATAGGATATTATCTCAAATTTATTAGACATTATTTTGATACCACATACCCCTTGGAAGAGTTTATAAAAGAGAATCAAGAATTTCAATGGTCACAAGAGTGTGAGTCTTCCTTTGAAATGCTTAAGAGAAAATTGATCGAAGCCCTTATTATCTGGTTCTTGAATTGGTTGATAAAATTTCATGCCCATATCGATGCATCTGGCATAGTAATCGGTGTGATCCTAACCCAACCTGGAGATAACGGATATAAATACCCCAATGCATATGCTAGCAAAAATATCCACGTAATTGACAGAAATTATTCGACAACAAAGTGAGAATCCGTCAGCATGATCTTTGTACTACAAAAATATAGACACTATTTACTGGCTAATCCATTCATATTTTATATTGATCATCAAGCCTTCATGTACTTAGTGAACAAACCTCTCCACCAGAGTAGATTATGTCGATTGCTCCTTATGTTCCAAGAATTTGAATTTGAGATAATTGTCTGACCAAGAAAGACTAACATTAGTCCCAACCACTTTGTTGATGTATTTGTAACTTCGGAATGTATTCACTTGTATATTTTATGTATTGTACCCCGATGTTTATTTCAGGAAGTATCTGTAATGTAATTGAGTCATGTCATGCCCCGATGTTCCCATCGAGAGATTCAATAATGTAAACAAGTCATGTCAAGTCATTGTGGGTAACACTCCTATTGTTCAAGGGTTAAAGTCCCCGCAGTTGTGGGGACCTAGGGTTATTATACTATCCTAGAGAAGTCGTCCCTAGGTGAGTTATTGTAAGCCAAAGCAATAGTCCCCACCATCTAAGTCAAGGTTAACCCTCCTTGTTGATCAGAGGGAAAAGTCCCCACAATTTGTGGGGCACTAGGGTTATTAGACTCTCCTAGAGATGTCGGCCTTGGTAAGTAATTGTTAAGTGAGGACGACATCATGGAGTGGATATTAAGTGAACAAAAATAATATAAATAGAGAGTGAGCCTCTCTATTTATTACACATATACACTCACTCTCGAATCTGTCAAGAACTGGCTCAAGGTGTTCACAGCAAAGCAAATGTTTGGTCTCGTGTTCGTCAGGTACATCAATGACCCAATCATCTGACGATACATCATAGCATCAACCGAATCTGATGAAGCATCGCTCAATAGGTTCAGGTTTGATGCCACATGTGTGGCCATAGCCTTGCAATCCATCATCCCAAACCTCTTCAGGATCTCTACTACATACTTCCCTTGTCCAAGGAAGATTCTATCTGTACTCTACCACACCTCCATACCTAGAAAGTAATGCATCATCCCCAAGTCCTTCATTTCGAACTTAGCAGCAAGCTTTCTCTTCGTATCAGCAATCAACCCATCCGTACCTGTTGCAAATAGATCATCTACATATAGTAGAAGCATCACTGGGTTGCCATCTTCAACCTTATAGTAAAGGTTGGAATCTGCTTTACTCTTGGTAAAGCCCAAACTAGATAGAAAGCTGTCAATTCTGTCGTACCAGGTCCTGGGTGCCTGTTTCAAACCGTACAGGGCTTTCTTCAATCTGCATACATGAGACTCTTTGTCATGTGTCTCAAAACCGAGTGGTTGTTCTACATACACTTCCTCTTCTACTACACCATTCAAGAAAGCAGTCTTGACATCCATTTGTTGTATCTTCCATTTCATCACTGCAGCCAGAGCAAGTACCGATCTGATGGAAGTGTATATGGCTACAGGTGCAAAGGTTTCTTCATAATCTATTCCTTCTTTATGAGAGAAACCCCATGCCACAAATCTTGCTTTATATTTTTCAATGCTATTGTCTACAGCATGCTTGATCTTGTAGATCCATTTGGAAGTTACAACTGAATTCCCTTCTGGTCTTGGGACAACATCCCAAACATCATTCTTCATGATCGATTGGTATTCTTCAATCATAGCATCCTTCCATTCTTTCCGTTCTGCCACTTCTTCGTAACTGGAAGGTTCTTTATCAATGAAATCACATAGTAAAGCTACATACTCGGAGAAGGATCTGGTTCTCTTTCTTTCTCTGTGATTCTCTTCTGGAGCCCCATATCTTTCCACACCTTGGATAAGTTCTCATACCCAATGAGGTTTCCTCTTATGAGGATTCTTCTCTAGAGGTGGATCTACAGGTCTTTGTGGTTTTTCAAATTCTCGATCTTCTTCTTGAGCTTCTTCGTTCATGGTTGTATCATGAAATCTGGGTGCTTCTGCTTCTGCTTCTTCAGGTTCTTCAGTAGGTCTCTTTTTAGATTTGTTGTAAGCTGTGTCTTCATCAAATGTCACATCCCTGCTGATGTCAATCTTCTTGTACCCTAGAAAATATATTATGCAAGCCTTCGAGCTTTCAGAGTATCCCACAAATATACCCTTCTTTCCTAAAGGATCTAATTTTGTTCTCTTCTCTTTTGGAATGTGTATGTACACAGGACAGTCGAATATTCTGAGATAGCTGACTTATGGTTTCTTGCTGGAGAAGACTTCTTCAGGAGTCTTGTTCTTGAGTAATCTATGTGGAGTACGGTTCTGTACATACACCGCTGTTCTGGCAGCTTCCGCCCAAAGATGCATAGGAAGATCTTGATCATGAAGCATGGCTCTTGCAGCTTCCATGATAGTTATGTTCTTCCGTTCCGCAGTCCCATTCTGTTGTGGATTATAAGGAGTTGACAACTCCCTCTTAATCCCTGATTCTTTGCATAGCTCTTTGAATTCATTCGAAGTGAATTCTCTGCCATTATCTGATCGAAAAGTCTTGATCTTCTTTTCAGTGTGGTTCTCGATCAATGCTTTGAATTCCTTGAATTTGCTGAATACTTTGTCTTTGTTCTTCATGAAGTAAACCCATGTCTTCCTAGAAAAATCATCAATAAAAGAAACATAGTATGCATACCCGCTTAGTGAGTTTGATGACATAGGACTGCATAGATCGGAGTGGATGATTTCTAGGATTCCTTTGGCTTTGCTTTCGCTGCTAGGAAATGTATTATTTGTATTCTTTCCTTTCATGCATCCTTTGCAGATCCCATCATGTTTTGCTTGGAATTCTGGAAGACCTTCAACAGCTTTGCTTGCAATAGGTAGTCGTCTGTAATGCACATGTGCAAGCCTTCTATGCCAAAGCTCATTTGGCTCTACTGTGTCATGGATCAAGGCTTGTTCTGGATGGCCCTTCAATTTGTACAAACCTCCTTCTTGTTCTCCAATTACCACTGCATCATCGATAGTCTTACCTCTTGGCCACATGATGACTTGACCATCTATGAATGCAACCCTCATTCCTTTTGCATCCAATGCTGATATGGAGAGAAGGTTCTTCTTGAGTCCTGGCACAAACAATACTTCTTTCATTGTTAGAGACTTTCCAGAGTCTAGTTTATAGGAAGATTCCCCACTACTTTTTATTGGATATTGGTAGTCATCTCCTAGTTTCACCTTGTGAGGTGATTCATGTTATGACAGTCTTACAAAGGATTCCTTGAATCCAGTCATATGTTTGGAAGCCCCAGTGTCTATAAGCCAATCATCACTACAATGAGTAATGTTACCTATGAGAGCGGAAATCAAAACATATTCATCCTCGCTTGAAGAATCTTCACTTTCATATCTGGTTCTTTTCTTGGATGGTTCATCATCCTCTACAACATGAGCATGATGTCTTCTTTTGTTCCCCTTATTCTTATGAGAGTGGACCTTGTTCTTAGGACAGTCTTTTGCAAAGTGTCTTATTTCATCACATGTATAACATCTTAATCTAGATGGGTCCTTTCTATTGTTATCTCTATGATGAGGATTCTTACCTTTGAAGTGATGAAGTTTTCTTCTGCCTTTCCTAGAGTGAACTGTGAGAGCTTGATCTTCACCTCCCATCTTCTCTTCTTGAGCTACTATCCATGCTTCTTCTTGAGAACATTCTTCCCATAGTCTGCTGAATTTGACTAACTTCTTTCTAGCACAGATTCCTTGGATGAAAGAATTCCATGACCTAGGAAGGCCATTCAGTGTTGTCATCACAATCTCTGCATTCTCCACTTCTTCATCTACAGCTTCTAATTGTTCCTTGATCTGAGAAACCCTTGTGAAGTAGGACTGGATAGTCTCTACATTCTAAATCTTCACATTCTTCAGTTGATTCCTCAGAGTCATCTTCTAGTTTATGTTCTTCCCTTCAAACAACTTGGTTAAGGCATCAAACATAGCTTTAGGTGTCTTGAGAGAGGACACCTGAGGTATAAGGTGATCCTTGATAGAATCAGCAATGATCCTCTTTGCCATAACCATCTTCTTCTTATGTAAGGCCTTTGCCTCATCTCCCTCTGGAACTGGAACCTCCTCATGGATGTAGGAGTCTAACTCATTCTCTTCCGGGACCAGGGAGATCCTATACTTCCAGGCTCGGAAGTTATCAGCTCCCTCAAGCTTTTCATCAAGCTTGGAATGATGAGAAATATTAACTGAGAACCTCAAATGGAAATACAAAATATTTTAGATCTTACCAGGTCAAGATGTCAAATCTGAAACTTGAGCTGAAATCCTGCATAGCTGGTTCAGGAGCAAATTAGGGTTTTTCTTTTCCAGAGATCTATCCACCCAAATGTCTTGAAATTTGTCCCCAGTTTTGATTTTGGGGAGGAGATCAATCCAAGATTGGGCTCACTGAAAAAATCCTCTTCTGTTAAAATCCCTAATTTTCAGCAGCAATGTCGGGTCCAAAACTGAAAAACCTCAAAATTGGATTATGCTTCAACAAAAAGATGCGCCCTAAGGAGGAGAGTTATTCCACCTTACTTTTGTTGAAAATCTGTGGAGGAATATCCACAAACTAGGAAGCCCTAGTTTCCGTAGCTGCACAATGTCTTCTTCTCAGGTTAGCTCTGATACCATGTTAGTTTTTCAACATTAAGCTAGCATTATTAGGATCTTTAACTGAGAGAATAACAAGTACAACAATCAAACACAAGAGACAATGAACACAATGTTTTTCCTTGGGGAAACCATAAATGGAGAAAACCCCGCAACTTCCTTAGAGATAGAATCAACACCCAAACAGTAAAAGCCCAAAACAGTAAGTGATCTCCCGATAGCAGTAATCTTCTTCTTGTCTATCTCTAGTGTCTTCTCCTTCCTCAACTATGCGCTACACTTGAGTGTGTATGAGTTATGTTGTAAATAGAGACTCCAGTTCTCTATTTATACTAATCCCGACATGACTAAAACCCTACCAAGGCCAACCTCTACTAGGAGAGTCTAATAACCCTAGTGCCCTGGAACTGCGGGGACTTTAACCCTTAGACAATCGGAGGGTTACCCACAATGACTTGACATGACTTGTTTACATTATTGATCCTCCCGATCGGAACATCGGGGCATGACAACATGACTCAATTACATTATAGATACATCCCAGAATAAACATCGGGTTATAATACATAAGATACATAGATGAATACATTCTGAAGTTACAAATACATCAACACATTATAGGGAAGGCGTGGAGTAAGAATGAAGGAAGGAGGAGGAAAATGGGGATTAAAGGAAGGTCTCACGGAGGAGAAGGGGAGTTTTTTTTGTGGGAATTTTCAGAACTAAGAAGGGGAATGGGTGAAACTGTATCATGGAGTGAGGTATTGAATCATTGAGTGAAGTATTGCTAGAAGGATTTGAAAAGAGGAAGCTGCTCTTGAGATTATCTGACTATGGGCTCGGGGGCTAGGAAACCCGTTGGTTTCCTAGGGCCAGCAGGATCATCGATGGTCGACAGGGTGGATCATCTTGTTTGGTAAGAAGGCTTGGATAGGCAAGGGACAAGGCCGTGGGAGAAAAGAGACCGTTTACAACCTTCACAGGTCCAAGTATTCTTCTTGTTTCAGTAATTAATTGTTTAGTAATTATGCATAGGAATTAAACAAAGTAGATAAATTGTAAATGGATAAATGACCAAAAGTTAGCATTTTTCTTTGAGTTATGAACTTTCCATAGACTAAAATGTTAAACTAGTGGAAATTTTGTGTTTCCATAAAATAGAAGAGAAGGGGAAGTTGCTCTTGAGATTATCTAACTGTGGGCTCGAGGGCTAGGAAACCCGTTGGTTTCCTAGGGCCAGCAAGATCATCGTTGGTCGACAAGGTGGATCATCTTGTTTGGTAAGAAGGCTTGGATGGGTAAGGGACAAGGTCGCAGGAGAAAAGAAACCATTTACAACCTTTATATGTCCAGGTATTCTTCTTGTTTCAGTAATTAATTGTTTAGTAATTATGTAGAGGAATTAAACAAAGTAGATAAATTGTAAATGGATAAATGACCAAAAGTTGGCATTTTTCTTTGAGTTATGAATTTTCCATAGATTGAAATGTTAAACTACTGGAATTTTTTTTTTTGTCGTAAAATAGAAGAGAAACCCTAAAGACAACAAAGTAAAAAAAATACATAAATAAACAATTGTTATTTTTGAAAATTATAGAGTCAATGATGTGAAGCAAGCTTGGCACTACAGATGGTATTAGAGCATTGGCATAAGCATGATAACATCATAACATCATAATCAGTATATAATTAGGTCTAACATGCCAAAATATAGTTTACTCAGTATAGCTGAGTCCACGGATAATAAGCAACTATAGTGTAATAAGTCTCACTGATAAACATGCCTAAGTCAAAATATGGGAGGTTACACTTTTTATAAAACTACTCATCAAAGAATGCTCGATACTCCAGACACCCCGATAATTATTCAACCCCCAGTTCCACTATTACTCCTATTCATAAAACTCCATCAAATATGCTTCTAGGATCAAATATCATAAGTGCCCTTTTTTTTCTCCTCCTCCTACATCGACTATTCCTCTAGAGTTGATTGTTCCTCTGGAATTGGTTGTTCCTCAAGAGTTGATTGTTCCTCTTGTGACAATTGCTCCTCCAACGTCGATTGTTCATCATGGGATGATTTATCCTCCTAAGTAAACCGGTCTACCCTCATCTACCATACCATCGACTTCTCTCACTACGCCTTTGATTAAACAACTATAATCGACACTTCTTAAAAGAAGAAGAAAAAAACAAAAAGAATAGAAAGAAGTCGTCGAAGGTCACCATGAGACTCACAAAAGGTCCTGCAGTACTACCAGTCACGTTCGAACCCATCATAATGAAGATCATGATCTTGATACACTCTTGGACACAATTCACAATCAAAAGAATAAATGATGGCCATTTGAGAAGCACTCTCCAAACTTGTCAAGAAATGGTCTACCAAGTTGCACCGACTCTTCATTGACCCCCATACAAAGCTCCCTTAGACCAAATTACCAACTTAATTGGGTCCCTTGCTTCACTATTCCAAGAGGCAGTTCATCCGAAATATCAAGAAGATATTAAGAAGACATTCTCACTTTTCACAAATTAGCATCAACTCTTTCTTGATTGGCATAAGAATCTTATAGAATATGGTGTTGAAGCATAGCGATCTAATTCAGTCCTAAATAATTAGTATACTTTATATGGAAAAAATTTCATTGATATGGGTAAAATTCAAACTACTTTGGCACAAACATTCCAGCAGAAGGCCACTGTAGATCCCCTGACTCTTCAAACTCTTTAAAAACAAATCATCATGGAATATAATCGTCTAACTGAACTTCAAAAGAAACATGAACAACGGGTTTCGTAGGCACAAAGCACAAAGATAGAAGTCGAACCAATCAGTTCCCAAATTGACCGACAACTTCTCACTGCCAACAATCAACACCTGCTCTTGGGACCATATCTAAATAATATTAAACATCTCTCTATTACTGAAAAAACAGTTAGTTAATTGATCTCACTGCATTGGGTGTGGATATGCATGCATCTTCACATAGCTGGGAATATTTCAAATGACAGCTCGCTATCTCAACTCCAGAAAAGTTTGAATCATGTGTTAGTCCTGATCCATCAGATGACTCAAGTAGTTTGCAACCATAACTAGCAACAATACATAATCTTGATTTAGCTCTTAGTCATATCCTCGTTCTCTTTGGGATGAAGAAAGGTTTTGCTGGTAGGGGATATGTTGGAGGATCCTAATTGACTGGGCGAATAGGTCCTTCCACCGACCACCATCGGGTCAGTCCCATGGATACAGTCAGTCGGTTAAGCCGACATAACTACTTTTGTAACTGAATAACTAAATGTAAAACTGTATATATAAGTTGGTGAGCTATGATTCAAGTAGAGTTACATTACTTTTGTACATATTCTGGATCTAATATAATAGACTTGTTGTTCTTTCTCCCTTTACTTTGGTATCTTCTCTTGTATAATTGTTTGAATGCATTATCTTCTATCCTTATGTTGTTTATATTCCATGTAATCCCTTATATTTCAACAATGACTTTTGATATATGACTTGAATATAAAATCTATTGCACTCTTCCAAGTACATACAATCACAAGCTAGACGTTCCACTAGTTGAGGCTCATCTCTATTATGTGGTATACTACATATATGTTCAACCTCATTAACTTCCATAACACTAGTAGAATAAGAATGGGCATAAACCCTTGGGGTAAGATACATCATCTCATATAAGCAATCTCATTTAAAATTAAAATATCTTCAAGATGTGAACATTCACTCTAAGATAAGTCACGATAGCCACTATAGAATAGGGACATGTATCTACAAAGAGGCCGATCTACTAATATAATAGTATGTGGAATAAACAATACAAGAAGGTCCTATCTATAATATGGTAGAACATCTAGCGAAATAAATGGTGGTTTAATAAGAGGAGGTGACAACAAACTAGGCTTGTAGCTCATTTGTCTCTTTCTACATTTGTTATTATGTTTACATTATGGTGCAAGACCTCCTTATTGTACCAACAAGAAAATTATAGGTATTCTCTGATAAGGTATGGATATGCCCTCGAGTTGAAATTATTTTCATTATTAAGCCTCTTTAATATTTCTCTTTAGCTTCTTACTTGGTTTAGCATTTAACAAATGGCTTATGAAAGACAAAATAATCTAAAGGGTCATGTCCTAAATCATATGATGTGAACATAAATTATTCCTATCAAAATTGAAAAAATGAATATAATAAGGATGTGATTGAAATTATGATGAAGAATATGGTTGTTAAGTAACCTAAGCTATATCCTTTTAGGTAACAGATGACTAAAAGAGATGTGAAACCTTATTTCAATTTGACAAATCTATATGGATAACTTGAAAGTTATTTTCAGGCCATGCAAATAAGACAATAACTATATAACAACGTTAGTGTGTAACAACTTAAACCAATGCATTACTATATCTATATTTCTCCTAAGGGTGATGTTCTTAATCAAAGATTTAGCCATGCTCATTAGACTAGATAAGAGGATTCAATTTTTATGATAGATGTTAACTCTATAAGAGGTGGGTAAATTCTTTGTATTTTCCAGTTATTAGTCAATATATAACACTCGCAAGAGAATATTCTTTAGTTATATATCTTGGGATATATACTTATATAAGATAGGAGGTATCCCTCCTCGAAGATAAGTGTTGAACTAGGTTGGGAATCACATATTATGTCGGATTGGGATATATCCCTGATCAAGTGCTATTGGGATGGGATAGTGAGAGAGAATTTCTTTGGGGGATTAGGTATGAGAATAAGGGGAAACGCTTATACAACTTATTATGGGCCCAAATTTCATAAGAGACTCATCATGCTTTCACGGGAGATATTTTTTTACAACACACTATGTAGAGGATTATTTTAACACACTAGGTAGACATTTATATAAACAAACTATGTAGCTTGTTATTTGAACACACTATGTAGTTGGATTCTGGAAGAGAGGTTTGTGAGCATTGAATATTATGCTAAACATTTTTTAAAAAAAATTATCAATAATGTTTAGTAATTTAATTATCTTATATTTCAGGATAAGGCAATGAGGGAAAGGCTTGCAAAGACAAATGACACGCATCATATGGCCAAAGAGGACTGAAATCATTGGTTTCCAGTTTTGTAAGTATATTCAATGTGTGAATTCTTTTTTTTAATGTTTTCTTGTCAAAAATAAATATATGATATATAATTTTTCCATGTGTCTTATTCTAACAACAATTAAAATACGAACAACATCCAAACTAAAAGAGAATGATGTAGGAATTAAAATGGACAGACTTTGTCATATGGATGGAGAATCATGTATGACATTTATGAGTTTGCATTTAATGTATTTTATTTCTTGTATTTTTTTTATGTAGTGCCATAGTGACTTACAAGGTTGGTTCAACTTCTCAATTACAAGCAACTTCCAAGAATAAAAAACACTATACCTTATAGTGTTAATTAAAAAAAATTGTCAATGTCAACTTGATTAAACTAATATAAGAGGCCGTAGCAATATCCTTATTGTCTAATTTTCATAGACTACTTTCCAATCTATCTCATACAATTCACTTTCCAATAAGGATAAAACTTAAGGGACCCTATTTCATAACTAGTATTGATTACCACATGATTAAGAACAATTTTCACATCTACAACAAATTTTTGAATATAACACACCAATCTTATTCATCTCTACGTTGTTTTCATGATCCATACATGTTTTCTTTGGATATGATTATTGTAAATTAACAACAAAATTTTCCATTCCACCTTCATATTTTCCTTATAAATTATTAATGAGTCTCAAATGTCAAATTTTTCACATAAGTTTAACAACCATCATTTTCTTTCAAATATATTTCATTCTCTTCTTCAAAATAACAATGTGGACTAAAAAAATTAGGTGCATTGAATCTCTAAAATTGTCATTGAGATTATCAATCTACTTTTCAACAACTGTTATGCCCAAATGAATACAATGTTCTATTGGACTATTCCTAAGTCAATTCATTTTTTCTCAAGTTCATGATGGTTGAAATTTTCTTGTAATTGAATTACACTAACTTACAAGGTTAGTACAACTTCTCAATTATGAGCAACTTCCAACAATCATGAACTCAAGAAATAATTCCATCATCCTGAAATAGCCTCATAGGATAACGAATCCCACTTCAAAATACCAGTGCCAATCTGACCCAAGGAAAATGGATTTAATAGGTTGCTAGCTTAGAGGGCGTTTCTTCGAAGTTCATATAAGAAATTAGAGAGATATGGGAAACCCCAGCCTCAGTGGATGTATCAGAGGCCCCTTAAAAAGGATGACTTCCTTTACAAGCAATGTCAACTGGTAGCCAACGAACCATTTAAACATAAGATCAAGATTTTAGGAAGGATGAATTAGTTTTATGGCCAAAGATTCACTACATGGAAAATTAGTAATAATATTATTGGAAGTATAATGGATTCCACACTTATTAACAAGTAAATTTTAAACCAAGAAACCCATAACTAAATTTTCAATCATTTTGCAAAACTCCCCATAAATGGAGGCTAAATTGGGTAAACAACTACGGTTTAAAAGATAAATTTCTATGGAATTGAGTGTCATAAATTCTTGAATGTGTGTCTTGGCATGGATGAGATTACCACAATTTCCACACCCTCGCTCAATACAATTTTCAAAATTTTACCCTATAATGTAGAAATTCCATTACATGTTACTGAGCAAAAGCCTAGTTGCGAAAATCGTCAAAATAGACAACAATCGTTCCATGGACTCATGTTATAATGGTGTCGCTAGATATATTCTAATGTCATGATTCCAATGGAGGTGACGGTTTTTCCATCTGAACCTCAATTATCAATTTACGACAAGTTTCAAATCGCTTCACATGGCCATTCATAAACACTTATTGAATTTCAATTGGATCAATAAAAACAAACCGGGTAACCAAACTAAGTGTCATAACCTTTTTCAGTTGTATTTGGGAATTCCCAAGATGGCCACAATTCCCATACCTTTGCTAGGAATATTTTTTTTAAACTTACATGATTGCATTGCATGTTATTGAGCAAAACCCTAGTTGCAAAAATTGTCAAAATAAGCAACGTTCATTCCATGAACTCACGCTTGAGTGGTGTCCTTATTGATACTCCAGTTTCATGATTCCAACAAACACTACAACAATTTTGACATTTAGGGCCGGTTGTCTTCCACCTCCAAAAGTCACTTTTAGAGGCAGTTTTGGATTTGGCGGCGGTCTTTACAAAACCACCCCTAATAGCACTGATGCTAAAAGTTTTGAATTTTAGGGGCAGTTCTGGAAGAAATCAAAACCTCCTCCAAAAGTGAATTTTAGGGGCGGTTCTGGAAGAAATCAAAACCACCTCCAAAAGTGACTTTTAGGAGCGATTCTAAACCCCCCCAAAAGTGACTTTTGGGGGCGGTTCTAAACCCCCCAAAAGTCACTTTTAAGGGTGGATATAAACCCCCCTCGTAGGTACCTACGGGGGCAGTTTAGAACTTCCCTTAAACTTCTTTATTACAAAACTTTGGGGGTGGTTTTAAACCCCCCTCGTAGGTATCTACGGAGGTAGTTCAACCCCCCCCCCCCCCCCCCCCCCCCCCCCTCCCTCCAAAAAACAAAAATCACTTTTAAGGGTGGATATAAACCCCCTCGTTGGTACCTACAAGGGTGGTTCAAAACCTCCCTTAAAAGTCTCTATAATAAAACTGTGGGGGTGGTTTTAAACCCCCCTCGTAGGTACCTATAGAGGCAATTCAAAACCCCCCTCGTAGGTACCTACAGAGGTGGTTCAAAACCCCCCTCTCAAGTACCGATGGAGGTGGTTCAAAACCCCCCTCGTAGGTACCTACGGAGGCGGTTTAAAACCCCCCTTAAAACGCTTTACAAACCTTTGGGGGAAGTTATAAACCCCCCTCGTAGGTACCTATAGAGGCACCTCAAAACCCCCCCTAAAACTCTTTACAAACATTTGGGGGTAGTAATGAACCCCCCTCGTGGTGACATATGAAGTCAGTATAGAACCCCCCTCATAACCATAATTTAAAACATCAATATTGCAATATCATTAGGGCATGAAGGAATCAAACCTTCAACCTCCTGCTTGTAAAGCAGGTGCTCTACCATTGAGCTGGAACCCTTTAAGAATTGGGGAAAGGGGCAATGTTAACACCAATATTGCATCATTTGTAATTCTAAGAAAAGACTAATAATCCCAACATTGTTTCTGACTCAAGAGACCTAAGAAAGTAGTCTAAATGGATCTGACCTCATAATTTGGTTGAACTTGAAAGGTTCCATATGCAGCATTGATTCAATGAAGAAAACAGTAATACATAAACGTTTTGCAGGACAAAGTTGGCATTCAAGTTCATACACATACTCTAGAAGTGAACATCTAACTAGAATTTCTAGTATTTGTGGATAAGAACGAGCATATTTTCTAATGGTTGCTCGATGGATCCATGTAAGAGTAGCCTTATCTTAAAATTTATGTCAATAGATCAATGTGTTCTATAATTATAACATATTCAGACCCAAATCAATCCAGTCTGGTGATATAAAAAGCATTCAACTACACTATGGGGAAATACAAAGATTAAAAATTGCATAGCACAAATAAATCTATAATCTTTTCTAAGATAAACAGCCCATAATAATGTATTTATATATATAGAATACCTACAACTGATATAATCGTGGATGAACACCACCATCACTCAAAATTCCAATGAGATGAAGTGTGCCATTTTCAAAGAACTCCTTAATGTATTTAAACCCTTCTCCCTCTTAGATTTTTCCAGAGGCAAGAGCATAATCCAATAATTTTGCTCTGCACCCAAAGTCAAAATCAAAGTTAATATGTTTCCCATTCTAAAAGATGTAGCACAAATAAATAGTAGAAATATCCTTTCAGTTACCATTTATACAATTATAAAGTACATCTTATACAAATATCATATCATATCACCCCAATTTGAAAGGTGGTCAATAAATTAACTCTTACACAACCATGATTTCAACAAAATGTTAATGCTTAGAAAATCTATGCAGGGAAAAATACCCAATGTATAGGATTCTCATAAGTCACTCTAAATGCAGAAATGATCCACATGCAAGATATTCCTTCTTCACTCTAATCCTTGACAGTTTTCATCAATAATTTTCCAAAAGTAAAAAAACCACAGCAAGCAAAAATAAAGTGAGTTGCTTGTTTACCTTACTGGAAAACAACATATATCAAGCATAGTGAGTCATAGAGGATAGTATAGTTGAATAAGTACTTTGTTCCTTCTTTGAAGGATCTGGAAAATAGAGTAAGAGTTTTATTTAATCCAGTTGAGTCATTTAGATGGATAACTTAGCTTTTAGGTAGCTTATTGGAGCTTAGTTAGCTCGAGGAAGGTTTGATCAAGAGGAACAAGCTTAGATTTTATATTCTTGGAGCTTACACACACACACACACACACACACAGGTATATGTTTGTAATGATTGATCCATTGTATTTAGGTTCAAATAAAGGACCATTGTGAAATAAGATCGTATGCCTAAATTTTTGGTTTAATTGAGTTTATTGATTGAGTTTGGAAGCAATTTCCCATTTGAATCATATATTGTGACCACATTGACTGTATGGTTAGTTGAATGAAAAAATGTATTGAGTATTGACATTTACACACAGTATGTCAATTTTAGTTGTGCATTGTGTTAGCACTGTTTTATGCTAAATAGTTGGAGGAATAAGATCTGCTAAATTTTGCATCATACGACCTCAGAAAATACCGAGAGTTTTCTATAAACTTCCCTAAGGGTCGTCTCTAAGCCTAGGCTGGAGGATGATCTAAAATAATTGAGCTTTTATTCCTCGATAGTGTAGGCATAGTTGTAGGCAATTTCGCTCATCCTAAATGCAAAGAATCCCCTATCAATACCAAAACCAAAATGAAGAGCCATAGTTGTAGGCAATTTCGCTCATCCTGGATGCAAAGAAGCGAAGTTTTGGGGGCGAGTACGTAAAGGATAGAGGTGACAGGTAATCAAAGGTCCATACGCCATTTAAATAGATCTACTACCAAAAATCAAATCCACATCGTAGATCACTTCTCGGAATCCAAAGGTTTGTTGTTTCATGCGTATGATAATCGGAGGCACCCTAATTATCAAACAACGAAAGGTGAGTATGGCCCTCACATGGAGTACAGTACAGAAAGCAAGTACATTTCGATATCGTCACTAGGAGAGGTCAATGAACACCAAATTGTTGGTCCGCATGCCATGAGCTAACTGAGGGCTCATGAATATTGGAGCCAGAGGTCACTTCCACAGTTGGTACCATGACGTCGTAACAAAAAGCGGTGACATGACTGATATCTCCACATAAGGATCAGATCTTGAACCCATGTTACTGAGCATGTTTTCATCATGCTACTCGGTGATGGCATGTGTGAGGGTTTGACAGGGTTGTTGCTGAGTTCGACCACCTATCTCTTTATAAGCACCACAGTTGGAACCATTCGAAGATATAGACTGGGTAAATTTTGAAGAGAGGCAAAGGTGGATGAATGGTATTTAGCCAAGAATCCTGAGAGTCTTGAAAGGAAGTCCGTGATGGTTGTCTTATTTAAGAAACCTATTTGTCGAGGTATTCTAGTGGTTGATGGGTGCCACTCTGAAATTCTACCATTCCTAAGCTTTCATGCTAATAAGGCTCCAACCATCAGGGTAAATATGTTCATTACATTAGAGAATTTTTCTAACACCAGTAAGGTCGACGTAAGGATGTTCATCACATTAGAAATACCTTATAAGGCTGGTGAGGGAATTTTCTTTTCTAATAAAATAAAACACCCTCGCGGAAGCGGTGCCTAGAATTTCCTATCCAATGGGTATCTCGACGAAGCCTCCGGACGTGGTCCCTATCTCCATAATCACAACACATAGTATCCATTGCTAGGGGTGACCAGTTGGAGCGGATGTTCATACGAGGGCATGGAGGATCAAAGGCCTTCGTTGTCATTGTCATCAACTCCACTTGCCAACTTTGAATGGGGTGATGATGAGTCCAAGAAGGTGTCATGACGTATGACCTGTAGGAGGACCCTACTCCTGGGAGAAGAGAAGCACAATAATGACAATCCCATCAAGAACTTGTTACTGTTGAAAAATAGGGCAGTATTTCCCCAGGTCTCCATAAAAAACAGTGTTACCAGGACACAGAAGTGTCGGGCAGGAAGCCAAACACAGAAATCACATAAACCTTCATGCCAGCTATGAACACAGGTAGAATATGCCATGAAACACATAATGAACATAAAAGTTCCAGAAGCAGAAGGCCGTGTGGCATTCCCAATAGGAGGAGAAACAACTCAAGCCAAGTCAGCATAAAATCGCTAAAGGTGTCCCAAGCCATCATTTTCACGACCGGCAAGCCTGAAAACTGCAGATGTTGCATTATTGTTTAAGTCCAGCATGTGCATATCTCCATATTCTCTGTTTTGTATGTATTAATCATGGTGAATATGCCACGTCTAATTTTATTAGGAGTTTGATTATGGTTGTAACTAATTTCTGGCCATGTTTCGAGGTTAGTCTCGGGGACCTAAAACACTATAAGTATAACCTCTACAAAAGGGAAAGGGTTGAAACCTTGTAAAGCTCTCAAGATCGGTCATTCTATTTTGGGACGAATGTAAAGCTTGTCAGAACTGAGTAGGTGGTTTCTAGATCTATTATTCAAAATGTAATTAAGAGACTATGTAGTAATACAATCCTTTTATTTACAAAAAAAAATATATATTGGAGAAATATTCTACAAGTGCTTCAATTTCTCACCTTTTAACAAAAAGGATGGATACAATTCATATATAGTTTGATGTTAATGTCTTAAAAGAAAATACATTTACCACCAATGGCCACAAACAACTAAAAAGTAGTCAATGGTATTGTTAACTACATCATGAAAAATACTTTAATAGTGGTCAAGGCAGCTTCAGGAGACCTATAGGTGATACTCCTAATGCCTAAAAAGAAACCTATAGGTGATACTCCCAAATAATGTTGAAATTCTATTGATAATAAGGATCTATACCTCAAAGTTCAGCTCTGATGCCAATAACATCAAATGATATTGGCATCCTCTATGCTTTACACAAATATTTCACACAAATTAGTTGTTACACCCTCAATCGGGTATACTTATGGTTGTAATAAATATGTTGTAATCAAATACTTTCAATATTGTTCATTACATTACTTTCCCGTGGTCAATAGTTATCCCACAATCAACTTATTTCCTTCAACAAATGTGCAATAAAATCATTTCATAAAATAGACAAGTAAAATTTGTACTTAAAATGAAGAAATCAACACGTTATAATAAATGAAACGACAATAAGATATCTAATTGACAAATTCGTTATGGTGATAACTTACAAATATGCATTAGAGAACGATACAAATTGTCATTATATTCATTTCCATTGCGAAGACTTGCATATATCATGACAAAAATGGTATGTTCATATAATACATTGATAGAAATGTAAAAAAAAAGGCATAACATATATGAAATTGTAAAAAACCGAAATGAAAACACATGAATGAGCTTCTCTTGGTTTCAAGAATATCTTATTATCTACTAAATAGGGCCAACCACGTGAAGGTGGAAGCTCATATGGCCCTCCCCACCCACCCCCCCCTCACATCACTCTCAATTCCCCACACCCAATCTATCTACTGTAAAAATAAATGAAAGTTACATAATAGGATAAAACAGATAATATCCATGCATAAACAGTAGTAGAACAAAAAATATATGCATGAAAGGTAAATCCAAGTAATCATCTAAGATACAAATTTTCACAGATACAATTTAAACGAGAACTGATAAATAAATCATGCATGCTACTTATTGAACAACATCCAACCATGTTCCTTCACAATCTTGTCAAACATAATCCATGCCACCATCACCTATAGATTCATCCTCTTTGCATTTCGTCCCTTCAAATTCTGCAACACTTGATAAATCTGCATACTCCAATTCATATCTATTACAATTTCTTGGTCCCTTCGAGGGCATGTCAAAACTACACACCAGTCATTCTCTACCGGATCTTGTACATAAAATACATGTTTCGCTTGTGATGCTAGAATAAATGGATCATCTTGCACTCTATCCTTATTCAAGCATCTCTTCAGATTCACCATGGTGAAACCAATTTCATCAACTTTCATTCCATTCTTCTTGTGTACATCTATCCAATCACATTTGAACAATGGATATTGCACCAAATAGTAGTCCAATAACATTATTTCTTGAATCACTCCATAATATGTTGTCATTTGATGTATAGAGTTTGTATCCTTTGCACTTGATCTCATTAATGTTTGTGCATCTATGCACATGCCACTATTTTGGGTGGCCCTAACATTTTCTATGCTTCTAACATGAAATATACACCCATTGATTAAGTAGGAATCATACTTAGTTGCATATGTCCTTGGGCCGCGTTCCAACCATTTAAGGGTGTCAGGTGGAATAACTCCCGAATA
>LPNX010802419.1:0-17270 GCA_001517045.1 Pseudotsuga menziesii | reverse complement strand
CAGATGACCAAATCTTGCATGCCACAATAAAATTGATGACAAATTACCTTCTCCATGCTGAGAGAGGTAGGCATAGTTCTGAACCCTTGCAGATGAACCCTCTAGCTTTAGCAGCTTCCCATCTTCGTATCCAGTCATGATGACTTGGTTGTCAGAGGACTTTCTTATTTCTACGATTCCATCAAACATGTTGATGGAATGGTCTTGCTGTCGAATCTGTACCAAGGACATCAGGCTTCTCTGCAACTCTGGAAGATAAAGAACATTCTTCAACAAGAAATCAGGGAATCCAGGCATCTTCAGCTGAATGGTGCCCATTCCCTTTGGTTTAAGACTTGACTTATCTGCAAAGTAAACTATGCCATTTATTGTTTCATTAAGTTCTTCAAAACAGTCTTTTCTAAAAGTCATGTGTGATGTTGCACCAGTATCAAGTAGCCAACAATCTGTGTAAGATGAAAGTGAAGTCATTTCATTAATACCAAGATTACAATGTGCAAAAATACAATGAGCAGAATCTGAAGATTTACTAGCATCTTGGTTCTTATTGTCATCTTTCTTCTGGTTATGTCTATCTTTGATGGAGTCCCACGAAGCCCAACACTGATCTGCAGTATGTCCAATATTTCCACAACGCTTGCACTTCAAATCTGATCTTTTGCTGGAGTTGTTTCTACCTCCTCTACCTCTGAAGTTTATTCTTCCTCTGCCTATCTCGCTGCTTTCTCCTTTGGGATGATCTTTGGATTGGTCTTTGGTGTGGTTCTTTGCTTTTTGAGCAAAGCAAAGTGATTCTCCAGAATGCTCGGTTGTCTTCTTACCAAAAGCTATCTCTCTATCGGCTATCTTCTCTACCAGGGTGTCAAATGTCAGTGATTTGAACATGTCACTTGCTTGCAACGACTCAAGATAGTTGGAGTGAGAAGGATACAAATATTTTACAAATGCTGCAAGGGGAAGATCTGGTTTCATACCAGTGGCTTGAATCTTGTGCATGATAGCTTTGATTTCAGAGGAAACTAACATGGGATCATTCTCTTTTACTTCTAAACTGAATAGTTTTAGCATTAGTTGAATAACTTCCATTTCAGAGTGTGAATCATATAGATCTTTTAACGTTTTTAGTGCTTCAAAACATGACTTTGCAGGCAATATGTGTTGGCTCACCTCTTCACTGACTATGGCAGTGATTACCGCTAAAGCTTTCTTGTCTTTTGTTTTCCAAATGGCCTTCTCTTTCTCGGATTCTGGAAGTCCTGGGTCTCTAGTTATGGGCCCTCCAGCTTCTGTCTCTATTGTGGTGCCTTTGCAAATACCGTCCCAAAGGTCATTGTAGATGAAGGCAGATTTGATCTTCCTCCACCATTCTGGATAAGTGTCTTTGCCAGTGAGAGTGGCACCAACTACAGATGCTATATATTGCATCTGCTGTGATTGAATCTTGCAACTAAAACAATAGGAGAAAAATAAGAAAGAGTAAAGGTGCAGGTCTAAGTCTCTACCGCCTTCCTCAAGCTTTACAACAATGTCAATGGCTCTGCTATTGTCATACAAACTTTGAAATACAAACTTAATCCTCTCAACCCTACAATACCAACTTTAAATATGCTTTCAATGGCTTTCAAACTAGTAGAAAACAATCTCTCACCAATGCAAAGGAGCAGGTCACAGGTCAAAGAAAAGCAGGCTTTCTTCAAGCGATTAGAATGCAGCCTTCTTGTCAACGCTGCAACACTCTTCAAAATATAGACGTACACCAACAATATTCTCTGGCAATGTAGTCACAGTTTCACTTTGCAGCAGTTCACAAGGAAGAGAATCGCTTCAGAAAAGAGAAGCGCAACATGCACTTCTTATCAACGTATCAACTATTAGTCACAAGCTCATCAAATACACAGCAAAGAAATCGTAGCATACATTATTTCTCCATATACATAACTCATACAACATGTCATATCATACACTCTTCAAATACATGAAAATATTTGTCGAATTCCTGCTTAATCTCTAATGCACAAACTTAGGTCAAAAAAAATAGGTTTTGTGTAGCCCAATGGTCACAAACAATTAGAGTAGCAATATTGTTACCTCCACGCACTGAGTTTTCACAACTTCTTCAAGCTTCCTGTAGCTTGAGAAAAGGCATGACTCTTCCAAGTTCCAACTATACAATCTCTCTTTCCACCAACTCATAGCAGCCAAATAGTGAAACTCTTTCAATCTCTAACAAAGAGATCACATCTTTTTCAGAAATGGCAGACACATTCTTCTTCAATCGTCATGGATTTAGAAAAGGGTTGGCTCACAACCCTCCCAGGTTAAACACAAACCCGACACAATTCAGAATCCCAGGTGGAGGATCCCTCAACACCCAATTTGCATAACATTTTTTTCTCATTTATCTCTTTCTGCATTCGCGGTGTATTGGGTGGCGATTTACAAGAATAGAGGGCGATGGAGTGGATCTCTACCACTTCTCCCCATGCGAAGAGAAATGAATTCTTCGATGGAGTATTCTCTACCAAATGATAAACAAAATCGCAGCACAAAAATTCAATGTGAAGGAATGTGATTCATAACACAACAATCTCTAGCTCAGGAAATGGTTCTCAGCACGCACAGCTCCAGCGTTGGGTGATTATCGCACAAAATTCCTCAACATATGCTGGAGACTGACGGGTAGGCGAGTCACAGGATAGCTCTGAATGTGCAACAGGGATGGAGAAGAAACGCACACAGAGGCAGACTAACGACGGGAAAGCAGCCTGAAATAGATATGGCAGAGGGAAGAATGGAGGTCTAGCTGGCAGACAGCCAGGATAAAAAATCATACAGGCAGGAGTTATGGCAAGTATCGCTCTGATACCACTGTCAGGTGGAATAACTCCTGAATACTTATTATTTCTCCATAGAATGCCTTTATTTATACATCTACAATGACTCTTGGGATCACACATCTGAGATTCTCTTCATATTCCTAATATTTACAATAACGTATAATCCCGACGGATTATATTCCAACAAAGGGTATCAGAAATATTTTCTTTTCCTTCCACCTGTAAATTTTTAAATGTTGTTAGAAAACCATTGAATTTCAAAGTATATTAAAAGAATCTCACCTTCATACATCATAATATTATTGATCAATGAAGTTCAATTAAATCTAATATGAAGAACATATCATTACCTGTTTTCTTAACCAATGACTAAATTGTTGGTTATGGAGCTTTTGTAGTAAGACTTCATCTTTTTGGGCTTGGATGTTACTATTGGCAATTTCTGTCAAGTGCATCCTATTTTCAAGTAATGTCAATAAACAATTTATGAAAATATTGTGATAAATTATAATAAAAAATGATTTCATAAGGATGTGCTTATTACTTACTCTATCCAAGGTTGAATTTCATCTATGTTGTGCAATACCCATCTGTGGGCTTGTAACAAACAAGTTTTATCTAATTCAATATAAGTTCCACTAGATAAGGCCTTCCCATATTGTCCAACCTCTCCTTCTTCATCATCCCAAGCTTCATTTCCCCTAGGCATGCTTTGAATATATTGCATACCTTCAACATATCCAACACAAATTTTTATGGATTCCTCCACAGTGTAGTTCTCAGCTATGCAGCCTTCGGGCCTATTCTTATTTTTCACGTAACTTTTGAAAACTTTCATGTTCCTAGAAAAAAACGCACAATTTGTAGTGAAATCAAAAGTATGAATAAAGAGTTTCTAGTAATGTATTATTATTATATGCACATAAAATGTTGGAATTTATGTGGATTTGCACCTAATAAAATTTCACTGACCTTTCAAAAGGGTACATCCATTGATATGCAATTGGTCCACAATAATGTAGCTCTTGCACCAAGTGTACAGTCAAATGTATCATTATATCAAAGAATGAAGGGGGGGAAATTGAAATATTTTTTACTAAGCACAAAGTTTCCACAACATCATCTTGTAAGTTATCAAGATCTGTTGGATCCACCATTTTTGCACAAATTCGCCCATAAATGAAGCAAAGCATGCAAATAGTGTTTTGAACTGCTTTTGGTAGCACATGGTGCAATGTTATTAGAAGGATTTGTTGCATGAGAACATGGAAATAATGTTCTTTCATACTATGAAGCTTGAGATCTTTCATAGATACAGTCTTTCTCCTTTTTTGAAAGAGTGTGTGGTGCGGGTGGAAGAAATATGTTTTTGCCTTTTTGTTATGGCCACAGTGACCTCCTTATAACCAACTGTTGTAAGTCATCACAAGAATTTTTCCCATCCTTTGATTTATCTTTTATATCTAGAAGAGTTCCAAAAATACTTTTGCATACATTTTTTCTATGTGCATTAAATCTAAAATGTGACGCACTAGGAGTTTCTGCATCCAACCGTATAAAAAATCAATGAATCATAACATCAAAGAACCACTAAACAATATAATCCAATTAAACACAATGAAATCCTTCAAGCATCGTCCATTTTACTCCTTAAGTTAATGTGTGCACATACCTCCCAATATGGTAAATTGAATAGAATTGACCTTTTCTTCCACACGTCAATCTTCAAATTTTCACCTTTTTTAAATTTCTCTTTCATTTTGTACTTTTAGACTTTCCCCATTTATGTTCCCTTCCTTCTGTTTCTGTAAAAATATCCGACACTTGTACAGTTGTAGGTGCAATGAGATGCTCAGACTTCCTATTAAATGGTCCTTTTTGAGAACGATACTTATGATTTATTGGAAGATATGTCCTATGTCCCATGTACACACACTTCCTACTACATTTGAGATACATCGAATCTATGTTTTTATACATATAGGGCATGCACAAAACCCTTTAGTCATGCTACCAACCATATTTCCATAAGCAGGAAAGTCATGGATTACCCACATCAATATAGCCTTCATATTAAAGAATGGCCTTGAATGAGCATCGTATGTCATTGCCCCTTCATCCCATGTTAGTTTTAGTTCATTTACCAATGGTTCCAAATAAACATCTATGTCGTTTCCTGGTTTCTTGGGACCAGGTATGAACAATGACAATAAACAAAACCTCCTTTTCATGCTTAACCATGGCAGAAGGTTATATGTGACTAGTATTATTGGCCATACACTGTGAGTACTACTCAAGCTTCCAAAAGGATTAAATCCATCCACTGCCATTACAAGTCGTACATTGCGAGGATCGTTGGAAAAATCAGGCCATTTAGAATCTATAGTTTTCCATGTCGGGCTATCAACTGGGTGGCGCATTATTCCATATTTACTTGCATTCTCATGATTCCACCTCATTTTTTGTGAAATATATGTACAGTTGTAACAAAAACATAAAGAATCATATATGCATTGCAATACTTAGTAGATTAAAGAAGATTATTTTTTAGTAGGTTGGTAGTACATGAAGGTGTATGATATAATGGAATTATAAGAGTTCAAAATCGTACATGTACATTCTATTCAACCTCGACACTATAGGGAAATACCTCAGCACTTTGGTCGAGACACCTGTATGCACCTTTTCAGAACGAGCATCAACCTTGCATCGTGATTCGCCACATGTTGGGCATTCATTTATTTTTTCATGTTTTCCCCAATATAAAATGCAATCATTGTGGCATGCATGTATCATTTCATAGTGCAACCCCAATGATTTAATCAAACTTTTTCCAGCATATGTAGATTCTAGAAGTGTATTTCCTATTGGAATCATTTCTCTTTACAACTTCAACAACTGGGTGAAACTTGCATCAGACCATCCATTTCTGACTTTAAGGTTGTACAATTTCACAGTGGTCTATGGCTTAGTGAAACTAGTGCAACCTGCGTACAATGGTGCCTTGGCATCTTCAATTAACTTTAGATATTGATTGATGTCATTTTTTTCTTCCATTGATTCTACTTGGTCATTTTCACAATTCACATTTGGATTTTCATTATAATATAAATAAGCATCACTCACCATTTCAACCATATGATCATCAACCATGGTTGCCTCATTATGCTCTTCATTCTCAAGAACTTCAGTATCATTTGTAAGCAATGTTGCAAACTCATCATTATGATTATCATATTGATGTCTGACTATGTGTTCATCACCATGTGTAATTTATTTAGGAAAATCATGCATCTCTATTGTGTGGCATTTCTTGCTCTTGTCAAATATAAAGTTCTAAGTAGGAACTTTTTCTCCATGGAAAAACCAAGTTTTATATGAACTTATTATACCATGAATCATCAAGTGGTCTTGTACTTCCTCAAACATCAGTACTGCAACATTGCAACATTTTTTACAAGGGCATCTTATGGTGTTATTATCCTCTGAATTCCTTTTGCAAACTCTATGAATTATTCAACCTCGACTTGATTTCCTTTGACATCCTACATAGAACCAATTTTCACATCACGTAATAAAAAACCACTACAAATTACAATGAAGACATATGTTATAAAATTTCGTATTGAAGAATCAAATATAAAAAGTATACCTCGTTTTCGAATATGTCCAGTCCCTTTTTTTGGCCATTTGAAAATAAAACCAACCCAATTTCTCGAATTGGATCCTCTAGAGTTGGCCTCTCAACTTCCTTCCAATATACGGTTAGGAATATTCATGTAGTATACCAATATGCTTTCCAAAATAGCCTTTACCGGCACATGACAACCATATATTACACCATACAAGATTCCACCTTATAATACCCAAATCCAAACATCAATTACATAATATTTTGGTTTTATATTAAAGCCGAGATATTTAAGATTTTAACCCATTAATATAACTCTAATAAAAAAACAAATTTGTGAAATCTGGTGGGCCCCTCCCCATTGGATATTGTGCTCGAAGATTGGAGGTACAAAGGTCACTTTTAGGGAGCACGATGATTTATATGGTCACTGTCGTGACTGGATGAAAGTGCCTTGAGGATTGTTAAGGGTCCCAAGCCTGTGTATGAAGGTAACATGAACTACTGTGGGTTATTAAGGGTGTCATGAGGGTGTGTAAATTTTTTGGCAACCTAATTGTGTGCTACTTGACTAGTGTGTGATCTGTTAGTATGGATGGCAGTCTATGTGAGGTCTAGTACGTGGGTTTCTACCCTTTATTGGACTAGTTATGCAACTAATGAAACCCATGAGTTGATTCCTCTCACCTATGTGCTGGCTACCAAGCTGGGAGCAAAGCTCACAGAGGTCAGATAGAATCGAACCTACTCCCGGTTGAGGCTTGATGGAAAAACACAAGTAACCATTGAGTACAAAAATGAGAGTTGTGCATGGTTCCTCTGCTCATTCACACAGTTCTTATCTCCACTCAACATGATGAGACAGTGACCAATGAACAAGATTTATCTAAAGGAAGTGAGAGGGTTCGGTTTTTATATAATGGGGATATGCTTTGAATAGTAAACTGTAATGACCCCCATCAGATCCTGCTGATTTTTTTGGCTTATTTTCTTATGTAATTTGGTTAAGGGATTTCATAAAAACACTTGTCAAAAATACCACTGAGTTGTGCCAAATAGTCTTAGTTGGTTTTTGTATTCAATGTAATGTTGATATGTTGATGCAAGAGAATAGGCTCAAGAGGGCGAAGTCATTCATGACTTCACAAGGTCAATGGAACTCTTAAGAGACCTAAGGTCTTGTACATTTGTAATTTTCTTTATTTTGTAAAAGGTGAATAAAATGGATAAGGAATCTAGATCCTTTTCCACATGTAATAGTTAGGATTGAGTTAGTTGTGAGTCATAGGGTTAATAGAGATCAATAAGCATTGTACTCCTTTGTTATAGGATCTGGAAACAAAATCCTCTTGTATTAAATCAGTTCAAGTTGTTTTATTAGCAGCTTAGTTAGCTTACAGAGCTTGTTGGTTCACAGAAGCTTAGGTTAGCTCATAGAGCTTAGGATAGCTCATAGAGGTTTGAGGATAGCTCAAAGAAGCTTTGTTTAGCTCATAGAGCTTGAGAGGGAGAGAAATTACACATAGCATGAATGGAGGAATGAGAGGTGCACAGAAGAGTGAGTGAGGAGTGAACAAGTAGAATTCTCTGTGTGTATTATAATTTCTGGTGAATTGAATAAAGAACAGAGGATTATAATCTGTGTGTGGTTTTGATGGATTTCATTTCTTTATATAGTTCTATAGAAGTATGAATTCATCTCTCATTCACTCCATATAACCCTGTATATAAACTCTGTGGCTTTGGATTGCCATAACTGTCGAATTGCAAATAAGAATTGATCCTGTCAGTGATCAATTAAATGAAGCTTTGTAGAGGGTTAAACCTTAACCACTCGCTCAAATAAAACAAGATCGTAGAGTGGGGATCGATCGTGGCGAAGATTAATGGTTTATAGAGATATTGTTGGGAGAAGTTGCAAGCTTTGAAAAACTTTTCATGTGTGCGATATTCTATGGAATGCGCTTAATAAATTTTGGAATACACCGTTGATTTGGTGGGGACACTGATCAAACAATCAGAAATCCATTTCGCTATGTGTAAAAGTAAGTTGTACGAACAATCAGGCTGGACACGAAATTGATAGATCAACAATCGAAATCGACGCCGGGGAAGAAGCGTTGTGCAGAAACTCTTGTTTTTTTCTTGGTTGGATTTATGATCTTGCTTCTTATGGAAATCATATGAGCTAAAATTTCTATGGTGGTATGCCTTACAAATCTACTTTCTTAATTGACATATCAATTAGGTAACCAGGGATATTAAAATAATGAGAAGATATATACATTGTTACATTTAATCATGCGATGCCAATCTATAGCCTCCACCTCATTTATGTATTTGCATTGTTCAATGAACCATTTTAGTGGTGGAAGTGTAGTAGTTTTTACAGATGTCTGCATGGGAATTTCTATTTAATTAGGTCATTGGAGAGTCAACGAAAGGTGGCATATGAAATTATTGAACCAAGTGATCTCTAATAATATTATGGACATCACACTGCACCTTTGACTAATTTACTCACTCCCAAGTGATAGCAATAAACAATAATGAATCATATCATGCCAGTAGTTACAAATAGCAGATAAAAAAGAAATTATCTTGTGTAGAATCATAAGAGAGTCTATGGAAATAGACTAATTTAGTACAGTTATTTTATCCTTATGGTATCCTTACTTATTGGCATGGGTGGGCCTAATGGTTAAGAGCATGTGTTTCCTCTTAGGAGGTCGCGGGTTTAAATCCATAGGGGGGTAGTGTATGTACACCTCTGTAGACTTTAGAAGTTAAATTGTAGCACATAGGGGGGTTCCTTGTCCCACAAACAAGGGGGTCAATTTGGTGTCTCACTTGGAGGTGACCTTAAAAATAGATTATTATTATTATTAATTTGTTCAAGTAATTGGTAAATCCACCTAGGTATAAATGCAATAGATACCGACTAGAAATAATACTATGTTTGGATATTGTAACCTCAACATCTATCCTCAGATGAAAATGGCATCCCTTAGGTGGTAACCTAAAATTGATTACTAGTGCACTTGAATCCATTGAAACAAACTAACTACCCCCATCCTTCTACAAATAAACCTCACAATCAATGCATTATAAGCCATGGTTATTACATTATTTAAATAATTCATGCCATCCACCACAATAGTCTAATATGCATGGTTGATTTCATGGTATACCCTCTCAATCTCCTTATAATTTGTATCAAGTCATTTTCCTTATGAAATCCAAGTCATTTTCCTTATGAAATCCAATCATCAAAGGATTGTAAGTATGAATACTATTTGGTTGATCACAACCATTTTCCTTCATATGCTCCACTAGTGCAAGATAAATGACAACTTTGCCTCCTTTTCAATGTCCATTATTCAAGATAGTATATGTTACTTCATTTGGTGTCGATAATTTTCAATTATGGATGATGGTTAATTAAGGGAATACTTAAGGATATATTAGATGAAATTTGGATCTATATAGCCATATTTTTCTCTGATCTAGCTACAAGATTGTCATGGTTCACTAATTCATATAACAAGTGTTGTAGGAATTAGAAAGGTGTCATTTCCATCATTAACACCTACAATGCTAGCTGGTATATACCTATAAATTGTTTGATAGTTATGAAGAGATGGAGGGTTGACATTGTAGGTTAAAAACTATACTTATAAGGAGATGGGGGTCACATCATATTCATATGGTCCATCAAGCAAGCTATCATATTTTCATTAGGAGAATGGTTTCAATGGTATAATATTGGTCTAAAAAACATAGGTTAATGGTTCAAATTCCTTTTATCTTTATAAGAATTGTATATGGTTGGAAGAGGTACTAATGAGAAAAATTCTTAATATTTAAAAGGTTAATTTATGTAGGTTCTTGTAGGTTTTCTCCAGGCAGTACCTTAACCAATGTATTAATGAATTGTCAAACTTATGGAGAGCATATATATTAAATGTAACATTGTATATCTCTTCTCATTATTCTAATATCCCTAGGTATAAATGCAATAGATACCTACTAGAAATGATACTATGTTTGGAGTAACCTCAACATCTAACCTTAGATGAAAATGAAATCCCATATGTGGTAAGCTAAAATTGATTACTAGTGCACTTGAATCCATTGAAACAAACTCATTATCCCCATCCTTCTAAAAATAAACCTCACATTCAATGCCTTAGAAGCCACGAAATCTTAAGCTAAGTTGTTGGGATATATTGAGGTGAACTGTGTGAGGTGTAAATTAAGTTCTGTGTTCTGCGTTATTGTAGGTATTTTATCAACGCATTCGTGAAAACAACATAAAAATTAAAAATAGTAAACATTGAAAACATTATGTGGTTTCTTTATTGACAGAAATCAAAATAGTGGTTCCTCTGCTACAAAATTTTAAATGGAATACACATTCCATGCTGCATTTTGTACAAAAATTTATCATATTATTAGTAAGTGTAATACGCATTATGTGGTTTCTTTATTGACAAAAATCAAAATAGTGGTTCCTATGCTACAAAATTTTGAAAATTCTATAAAAATTTTGGTTTCCTCTAGGCCTGACCATGGATTGTGGTGGCTCTTCGTAGCTGAATCGTGGACTGTTTGACATTCATTTAGTTGGGTTGTGATTGTTTTGTGACCACTAGAGTTGGGCTGCACTTTCCCACTGCTGCAAGATCGTTACCATGTTCATATTTGGTGTTTCCTGTGTAAACCTTGTCCTGCTTGCAGCCTCTAAGGCTGAGGATTCTTCAATCTTGGAGACCGAGATATCTTGTTTGCTACTATACATGTCTAACCTAAACCTACAACACTCTAACCCTCTCTCTCTCAAGTTATGACATCTCAAATTATGACATCAGTTCCTTTTAGCAGATAGTCCTTACAAATAGTCTTCCCTTTTACTTTTGAAACTTGTTAGATAAATTAATCATTTAAACAACTTTCAATTAGCAATTGAGGGATGATAGACTTTTTTTTTTGCTTATGCAGGCTTTCTACAAGTGGAGACATGGAGGTAAGTGATTGTTTGTGATTGAAGTGTATCATTATTTTTATTTAATTTAAATTGCTTTTTTAACAGAAACGAGTAGGTTTTATATTAATAAAACTGTGGTTGATCCACCTAAGAGGTTAAATCTTTGATTTCTTTGCAAAAAATAAAATTCCCCATCATAGCAAATGGGAATACTACTTTTATTTAATTTAAATTGTTTTTTTTAACAGAAACCAGAGAAAATTTTATATATAAAAAAAGGTTGAGCACAGCCATCCTTACAAGGTCTGTAACCAAAATTTTTGAGCTACTATAGAAGGACAAATAGAAGTTTCTAAGTTGTAACAGAAAAGTAAATGATTCTAGACTGCTTGTTGAAACAAGTTAAACCTGTGGAAGGGTATTGCCTTACAAATTGTGTGTTCAACAAAATACAAAAAAACATATAAACCAGGAAAGTAGAACCTAAATCTTCTAAGCTTCCTGCCCATGGGTCGGCTAGCCAACCAAAGGCTCTTCCATCTGTAAATCTCCAATAGAAGGGGAGTCCTAGTAGTGAATGCATTGGATCATGCTAGTAAGCTTCTAAACATCCTCCTTGACAATGTCGACTTTCCCCATTAATTCATGCAAGTCTCTTGTGTTATCGTCGATTTTGGATGCATGACATCCAAGCTGATTTGAGATGTATTTAGTTTCTTCTACAACATTTATGTTACCATTAACACTAGCACCAACCATTCTATTAATCCATCGCATACCACTATGCAAGTCTACGAGCGAAGACTTGGTCTCTTTGATGTCCTCGGGGGTTTCCATTCTATCTTGAGCCTACATTACGAGGTGAGGCAAATAAGGAGAGTTAATACCACAAGAAGAAATTATACATATTCTCAGCAAATCCTGGGTGGAAATTTGATCCTTAAATAACCACGGTGGTTCTGGTACCTCTTCTGTAGGAAGATGAACCAATTCACAATCAGTCTGAGAGCTGAGCAAACCTGCAAAGAGGGATGAGCTATCGTCTTCCATAGGAATGAGGAGAAGAGAGCACATATCCAAGTCGTAAGAGTGCCAAGAGGAGTTCATGATGATCACCAATCCTGCAGAGCGTGCGAGAAATTCGTTGTGGAATGCAAAGTATAGGGGGGAGGGACTTCCCATAAATACCTTCACATGGCTGAGACTGCCACCTTTCAATGCTTGTCACGTCAAAGGATGTGTGTTCAGAATGCAAAGAGTGAGGACGTCGAGGGGGGTGGAGGAGAGTAGGTTAGAATACCCCATAGGTGAATAAGGGCTAAGGAACATATTTGTGGTGGTGTTGGTCTCTTATTGAGACAATTCCCAACTTATTATTAACTCCTTGATTTTCCATTTTATTCACAAGGTCATTGTTCTTCCTTAGGATGTGGTATAAGGTGGCATGAAGAGTGGTGCTCATTCTGCTAATGCGCTCATACAATATTTTTCTAATGCACTCATACAATCATTTTTTGAATGATCTGTTTGGAGTCTCCAAAGACGATGATCTTTCTGATATTTTCCTTTTTGACTAGTTCCAGACCAAGGTATGGGGCTAGCCATTCAGCTTCGTTGTTGGTTTTTCTTCCAATCCCCCAAGCATAGGTTGCCATTGTATTTCCTCTGGGATCAAAGATAATCCCACCCGCACTTGCCTCCCCAACATTTAATTTAAATTGTTATAACATAGTTCTTTAAACTCTAATAACAATCTAATAGGATATGGCTAATCAATACTCTAATCATTTTTTTTTTAAAACAAGAAAAGCAGGTTATGACACGAAATCAAAAAAATATGATGATGCACTTTACAAAAAGAATGCATCAAAATGATCAAATGGGAAAGAAAGGGACATGCATCTCACAAGGTAAATATTTAGAAATAGAACAATGTATTTCCTTATGTAGTTATATAATGCTTATTTTTATTGTATGATGATGTTAGGAATATGTTTAATAAAATTCTTGGCTACAGTTACAAAGAAGAGGAAAATACAAACAATAGAAAAGAAAATTACACCTTCTATGCCTTTGAATGACTCTACTAGTCCTAACAAAGAAGCAAATGACAAAGATACATTTTCCTCTTTCCAGGAGGATCAGCCCTTTTCTAGACATAGGTAGTCCCCCTACAAAGTCCATAGAAATACTTTCCCAAGGACGAGAAGAAACTGGAAGAGGAGTGTACAAACCCAATTTCCTATTGCTAGGCTTACTTGTTGCACACATAACACAACCCCTTATATATTTAGCTATAGTTTCTTGCATTTGAGGCCAATAACAGTGATTCTGCAATACAGACAATGTTTTACTTACACCAAAATGTCATGCAATCAATGAACTATGTGCTTCTCGAATCACATGCACTCTTTCTTTCTCTGGAATACAAAGTTTACCGAGATGATACAAGAGTTGATTATGCACATAATAGTTCTCTTCCTGTTTACCATGTATTAGTGATGCATATACTTCCTTGAAATCTTTATCTTCTGCATACTGTTCAAAATAACTTTCATGTGCCAATGAACTGTTCTGAAGAATGATTGGAGAATTCATAGGTGGCCTTGATAACATGTCTGCTACTTTATTATGAATTCCCTTTTTGTACTTAATGACGAGATGAAACTGTTGTAAGAACCCCATCCATCTTAAATTCCTACTTTGTTGTATTTTAGTTTGAGATTGTAAATATTGAAGTGGCTGATGATCAGTGTGTATGACTGTCTCTTTTCCCATGATATAACGTTTCCACTTCTTCACACTCTGTACTAAAGCATACAATTCTTTGTCATAGGTCGGATAGTTACTTACTGCAGTAGAGAATGTTTCTGAATGGTAACAAACTGGCTTCCTTCCTTGCATCAAAACTGCTCCCATGGCAAACCCGCTGGCATCGGTTTCGATCTCAAATGGCTGTTGTAAATCTGGCAATGTCAGAACTGGTGTTGTGCTAATCTTTTCCTTCAAAGTGTCGAAGGCTTTCTGATGCTTGCCTCCCCACTGGAAAATTTCTTTAATGCTTGTCAACGCATGTAATGGAGCAACAATGGAAGAAAACCCAAAAATGAATTTCCTCCAATACTGAACCGCACCCAGAAAACTTCTGAATTTAGTAATGGTGTTAGGCCATGGCCAGTTTACAATGACAACAACCTTGGCTAGGTCCACTCGCAGGTGGCTGCCACCAATAATATGGCCTAGATATACTAAAGAAGTTTTAGCAAATTCACATTTAGACATTTTTACATAAAGCTTTTCCTTTCTCAGTACATCTAAATTTTTTTTCACATGTACAACATGCTCTTCCCAAGTTTTGCTAAACACAAGGATATCATCTAGATATACAATTAATTCAGATTTTTCTAATCCCATGAACAAGGTAATCCCATTAATTCAGATTTTTCTAGATCTTTATAATTATAAATCTTATGATTAAGAAATCCATAACACATTTATGTGCCCTTATTTTATAGAAGATGTTCACAAACAACCATGCCATATGGATAACAATGTATAAGGGGAAGATCCCTCGACACAAAAAGAGGTGGAGCAACATGAAGAACAAGGTAAGCTCATTAATGTATAATTTTTTAGGTCTTCATAAATATAATTTTATGACTTAGAAATCCATAACACCTTTATGTGCCCTTGTTTTATAGAATATGTTCACAAAGAACAATGCCAACAAGATATTAGTATATAAGGTGAATATCCCTCTACATAAGCATCGACAGAGAAAGTCAAGAAGAAAAGTAGAGGAGCAACTAAATGTGTAGAAATCAATAACTTGGAGGAAAATATCAAAATTCATATCAATGAAAGGAACAAACCAATTGGTCCAACTCCGTGAAGCTATCTTCATTATTAGGTGTTCTTGCAAGGGAAATGGTTCCAATCAATTATTCTGATTGGAGGAAGGTTTCAGATCAATTAAAGGAGGACATGTGGAACATTATTAATGTGAGTCTTAGACATTACGTGTATTTGTTTTCAACATTTCTATACTTGGATGATTTCAAAGATTATTTTCAAACCATGTATGACATCTAAAAATGCAATTCTTGTATGTTGCAGGCAAATTTCATAATCCCTCCAGTCCTTAAAGAATATTGTATGAAATCCATTGGCCATAAGGGAAATAGTCATAGATATCAGTTGACCAAAAAATATTGTGACCCTTATGAGTCAACAGAGGAAAGATTAAAAAATGTTCCTCCAATTAGGATAAGTGAGAAAGTGTGGAGAGAATTTGTCCTATCACGAGCCACCACTGAATTCCTGGTAAGAAAAAGTTCACATATTATATTATCAAGTTTTTTAGAATGTCTAGTGGCTTGTAATGTTTACTTATATATGTTATTTTCAATTTATTTCTAGGATATAAGGTAAAAAACAAGGAAAATAGAGAAACGGAGAGGGACTTGCACACCTCTAGACGTCGAGGTTATCAACAGGTCGAAGATGATATGGTAAAAAATTGTGATGATATTTTATCTGATATGAGAAATATTAGCATATTTTAGTTTCATTGTAATGTCAAAACTTAACCAAATTATTTTACTTGTTGCAACTAGAAAAAATCTATAGCCTTTGATGATACAACTACAAGCATTACTAGGGCAGACTAATGGAAGAAGTGCCATCAAAAGAAGGATGGCACTCCAATCACACCAGTTGTAGGAGAAACAATAGTATGTTATCAAACTTTTTATCTAGATATTGATTAAAATTTCATTTTAGATGTTGGAAATGTTTTCTTCTATGATCTGATTTAAATGTATGTCAATGTCAGCAAAACATTGAACAAGCACAAGTAGAAGTTGCATCTCAAGACTTTGCATCTAGGGATGATGCCCTTTCCATGGTACTAGGGGTTGATGCAAGAGGAAGATTTCGTGGCGTTGGCTTAGGAGTTACGCGAACTAACTTGTTTGGAAAAATTCAATACAAGGAGGCACTAGTTGTAAGCCAAGCTACAGTGAAAGAAAAAACAGAGGAAATCACATCTTTGAAAAAAACAATAACTAAACTATTGAAAAGAGTGGAAGATATGGAGAGAGAAGATGTGGTCAACAAAGAAAGTGTTAGTGTCCAATTCTTTACTCTTGTCTCAATATACATATTTTCACACTAGTGATCTGAATTCTAATATCTAATTGCTTATATAAACAGTGTCCTACTGTACAATATGCTCATGCTGAAATCACGCCTGTGGTGGAGGTTAGTTGTTTAATTACTATTTTAAATAATATTTTTTTTTCATCTTTTGAATATATATGTGTGTGTGTGTGTGTGTGTGTCTGTGTCTGTGTGTAATGCCCCTCTTGTATGCCCTAAGTGTTGTAAAAATTTTAATATTTATTGTAAATGTTTTCTGGTGTGGAGCTCAAGGCCAAGGCCCCATCAGTAAAACCTCATGAGTTGGGGGATTTACCTCCTTAATTTTTTTAGGTCTAGGAGACTTAATAGATTGCCTCAACTTGACGACCGAAAACTAAACAGAAGGGTAAAGGATGAGGAAACCTTGGGGAAAGCCTCCATAGACGGAGTCGCACTCATTCTTAGCATCGACATAAAGGTTAAGTACAAATATTTAAGACAAGAAGAAAACAACATAAGGAGATACATGTCTCAAGACAATAGTTCGTAGTTCCATTAAAAAAAAATATATATATATATATATATATATATATAACTTAGAGAAAGACAGGATAGCACCATGGCATACCCTGTTAATGATAAATGGAAAACATACCTTTTACTAAGTTATATA
>LPNX010802394.1:0-32067 GCA_001517045.1 Pseudotsuga menziesii | reverse complement strand
AATTTGAAAACAAAACTATAAAAACATACATTTACTAAATTTGAAAACAAAATTATAAAAATATACATTTATCAAATTTTATAAATTTATAAAAAAAATAAAAATAAATTCCATTTAAATTGAAAAATAATTTAAATGGTTACCTCTTTGCTCTGACATTGTGACAAGGATGGGTTGCTTTGGAGAGATGGTCGCTGTACCTCGGTCGAGTTTGCTATCCCTCGGTCGAGCTCTGTCCCTCGGTCGAGCGATTGAAAATGACAAATGGGGCCTCCGCGGCCCCATTTTATAATTTTTTTAGAAAAAGATACCTCGACCGAGGTATGGACCTCGACCGAGGTATTTATTAACCCTCGGTCGAGCTTTTAATACCTCGACCGAGGGTTAAGAAATACCTCGACCGAGGGCTGAAAAATACCTCGGTCGAGGGTTTATAAAGCCCTCGACCGAGGTACGTTTTTTTGTTTTTGGCAAGATGCGCTTGCCAAAAAGTGTTACCCAGGTCCGTGGATTCACCCACCAGTTGGGTTTCCCCCATGGCGTAAAAGTATTACTAGGGTGTGGAATTCCAGCATAAGGCATCCCTGTAGGATTGGGTGGATAATTAATGTTACCTACAAGTATTTGATAACCATAACCTCTAGAATATTGAATGGTTACAGGTTGTGCCCCCAAGGTATGACTTGAACTGGATGGGGGATTAACTGCATTAGTATGGGTGGGGGGGACATAAACTGTATATGGTTCTATATTAGAGGTCTTCCCTTGACTAGGTACAATTCGGGTGTCAAATAATGTAGGTCGTGATGAGGGTTACCCCACAACATTAGAAGGTACTGACGAAACGGGAATTGAAGGTTGGGCCCCAGGTGCAGAAGACCTGGGAGTATTTGGAACAGACATAACATGGGAGGTGATGAGGTTGGTAATTTGACCTGGGTTGTGTGGTGTTACTGCATGATCTATAATCAGTTCAATGGGTCTCATAGAATCAGCAAGTGAACGATATCCTACAGGAACAAATGTGGAACGTGATGGTGTCGAGCCTAATAGTTCATCTATTTGCTTGTCAATCTCCTGTGCACAGAGAATGGTAGTGCAGTATTTCCTATGTTCTTCTTCATCTTCAGAAGAGTTTAAATGGGTGACAAATGAGGCAATGGCCTATCCTATAGAGGTATCCCAAAATGGAGCATTGGGACCATAATCCGAATGGGTAGTATCATCAACATGACCTTCAGTGGGAGAATGGAACGAGGTATTTCCCCGAGAAGGTTGTTGGACCAAGGGAGGCGAGTGTGAAGAATATGGTCCTCCACTTTATGCAACCACATTATCTCCCACTTGGGAGGTGGTGGCAACTCCTTGGTTGATAGCTTCCATTGGATTTTCTCTTGAACTAGGAATAAAATCGGGTGGCAAGCCCCGTACTCTTCTGGACTTTCTTAACTCAGCTAGTTTGTACAGTTCCTATCTAACCTAGGGTCTGAAAAACTAGAAAACACACCAAAAAATTTTCCTACACAAGCTATAAGTCAAAACAAGCACACTTAAAATGATAGGAGGAGTTCAAATAGTCAGGTCTCTCACCAAGATTGTCAAGAAGATTCCACTCACGATATACCTCGAGGATACGTGCATAGTAATCTCCCCGAATGTTGTTTTTGGTGTATGGCTCCAAGCAATACGGCCAAAGGGATTTTCTCAGATAGATAAGGTATCCTAGTGGGGTCTCTCGATATACTCAAGGTACATGGGAGCTCGAATTGGTAGTAGTGTTGTCTAATGCATAACCATACACAAGGGGCCCTCTGATACACAATCGAGTACATGAAGTACCTTTCTATATACCTCAAGGGTACGTGAAAGGCCGTTCGATATACCGATGGTATGTGGAAGAACCGCGCGAGTCCTGGGATGTAATCTGGACAAATAACGACAGCTCCTACGCTTTACGATGCCCGAACACGTCTCTAACTTATCACTCCAATTGCTACGTAAATTTTAACCTATAGCTACCATTCATTTTAAAGTGGACAGTTAGGTGAATGCATGGTGTTTTGACATAAAAGTAAAACCATGCAGTATGCTTATGCAAAATATTTCACTTTACCGTTCAGTATGCCTACTTATGGGAGGGAAAGAGAGTATTTTCTTTTGTTTCAAAACTAAAAATATTTCCAAACAACAGTATCAAACACAAAATCAAAGACAAGAAACACTTTCCAAACTGATTTCTCTTTTTGGAATGCAATGAGAAGGGGAAGAATATATTTTCCTAAAAGAAAAATAAGAAGCACACTACATGCAAATGCACTCCATTTTCAATTTTCTTAAAACATAGGAAAATATAACTTAAAACTACCATTTTTTTTATTTTGACAAGATAGTACTAAATGCATAAGAGACAAAAGAACATGAAGAGCCTGAAATCTTGTAAATCCAATCAGAGATCCAATGTCCAACGCTCAATGATGGTAATCCTAATCTCAGTCAAAAATTTTCTTTTTTTGAAGGAAGAAAAAGAAGTTTTCTATGCAAATAAGAAATGAAACCTAGAAGTTAATTCAAGTGTTCTTCTTTTAGTCTATATAACAGAAATGAAAAGAGATCTTACTAACACCCTAAGCTTTTCAAAAAACAAGAAATCCTTTCGCAATTACAACCAACAAGCACCAAAGTGAATGAACAATCAAAAGTCTAACCTAGCTTTTGAATTTCCGAATCAAACCAATCATTAACCATAAAATTCCAAACCACAAGCATCCGATTCTGACACACAAGCCTGAAAGTGTGGGGCTCAAAGTAAATCAACTCAAATTTTTTACAAAAAATGAGAAAAAGGAGGTCTTGGAATGAAGCCTACCTGGCACCGTGCTTCTCGGGTATAGACAGAGCGGTTCGATCTCAGCACCGCTTCTCGCCAACAGAACTCGGGCAGTGGCACCGCGGGCTGCTCACTAGGTTCAGGTGGTGGCACCGCTTCTCACCCACTGCATAAGCGTGGTTCCCTGTAAAATTCCAAAACACAGAGAGAATGACAGATCAAGTCAAAAAAAGACTAGATTAAGGTAAAAACTGATAGATTGAAAGTGAGAAAGAGCATAAAAGGTCAAAAATAATTTGAATCTAACAGATCTGGAAGTTTCAAACCAAAATCCACTAAGTTAGATAGCAGATCTGACTAAAGAGAGTTGGAGAAGGAGCTTGGATTCGGACAGGAGTTAAAGAACTGAGGAAGATTAGATTAGTTGATACATACATCTATTCAACAGTGGAGTGACCATATTTGTTAGCAGGAATATTTCACCTTCTGCGGACAGAAGTTGTTCCTCTGGTCTGAATGGTTCAGATCCAGAACAAATGAATGACAAAGGATGAAGACCCTCCCTGGATATCGTAGATACCTGGAATGCCTGCTTCGATAGTAAACCTATGTACCTGTAATCAGATTAAACACAAAAACACATCAAAGCTACTAGAACATAATCAATTAATCCATGTTAGTGACTAAGGAATCCAACAACATTTACATGTGAAATCAAACAACAACAGTAAGGTGGGACGGAAATTAGCTTTGCATTAAGATAAAAATGGAGAAGTTTACAACCAATTAAGCCTTAGTGTTGACATACATCTCCATGAAACCAAAAATTTCATCCCCATAAGCTCCAACTTTGCTCTCTATGCTCGCTAATGGCTTGGGCCAAGTGGTCAATCCAACAACATAACAATACTTCAATGGTTCTCCCCCTCAACCATGGATATGAGCTTGTATTTATAAGGCTCAATGGATAGGAATGGTTGAGATATTTGTGGATGAGGTGGCCTCTAAGATCCTATGATGGGGGATCTCGAGCTCAATTGACCTAAAATGTTAGGGATAAAGGAGGACATGAGGCTCATGATCTATAAGCCTCGAGAATCTTCTCTTTTTCCCATTTTACCCAGGGTACCTCTTTTCTCCTTCTATGACAGAGTGGTTTAGGTAAGAAATGCTTATGGACCAAGGGCTATAAGCGGTGGCACCGCTTATGGATAACCAAGTACAGGCAGTGCGAGCAAGGTACCGCTCATGGATAAAGGGGAAAGAGTGGTGCTAAGTCTTTTTATGAAAGATTAACAATCAACATGGGTTTCCACTCCAAGTGCTGGGATTAAAGGCAAGTAGGTATGTCAAAGGTCTTATCACATTATGATGACAGGATTTTGGTATAACACCCAAAGTGCCAAAAACAGAGTTAAGTTCCAATTTGATTTATGTTCTCCAACCATCCTACGAAGCATGGTCTTAAGGACTTTGTTAATGGATTCAACTTGGCCATTAGCTTGTAGATAGTAGGGCGTTGAGTTTTCATGATGAAAAACCAACTTGGCGCTTAGCTTGGTTATCTTCTGATTGCGGAAATGAGACCCATTATCAGTCACTATAGCCCAAGGAACGCCAAACCTAGCAATGAAATGGTTAAATAGGAAGAGGGTGGTAGTCTTACCATCCTCTGCATATGTAGGAATTTCCTAACCCATTTTGTAAACTAATCAACAAGTAGAATGATGTAATTGTACCCCTCGGCTGAGGTAGGTGTACAATGCATAAAATCCATCCCCCATTTGGTGAAAGGGCCAACGACAATGATGGGGTGTAGCGGAGCAGGGTGGGTGTGATTTTTTAGATAAAAGAGTTAGCAGGGTGGGAATTTTTTAACCGCTTCATGGAAATCTTAAATATCAAGGGCCAAAAATAACCAGCGCAGAGGATTTTTTAGGATATAGCCATCCCAAAAAGATGACCGCCACATGCTCTAGAGTGGAAATCATTCAATACTTGTTCAGCCTCATCGTGTGTTAAATGTCATCGGGGAATATAATGAATACCATGTTGATATAAGGTATCATTGATGATTAAATAATACTTAACGTGATGTCAAATGCGTCGACGAACATAGAAATATAGATTAGGATAAAAACATTGAGTTTGGAGATATATGATCAAATCTCCATACCATGGATCGGTCATGCTAATTAGGAACAAGAACTCATCAAGAAATGAGTCATTGAGCTCAGTTTACGTGATAGCATGGGGAAGATCACATATAAACTACACAAACACTAAGGATTCCTTGGAAGCAGTCTTAGCAAACTCAAGGTCGAATTCTTGCAGGATAAAAATCCAACGAGAATATTCCCCTCCATTACATGACAGGTCAGGATGTAATACATGGGGTTTTGATCCACGAGAACGATAGTGGTGCGAAGCAGGATGTAGTGATGAAAATGTTTTACAACAATGACCGTATCCAAAGCTAAATTCTCTACATCTGAGTATTGAGTTTTGGAGTCTAGAAGACTCTTACTGAGATAATAAATCACATATTCTTGTCCGTTTGAATATTCCTGCACTAGGACCATACCAATGATAGTAGTGGTGGAAGCAACATAAAGCAGAAAATATTTCGAGTAATTACGGGGGTGTAACACAGGAGAGTGTGTGATAGCATGTTTTAAATTATCGAAATCCCATTGAGCTTGATCACCCCAGATGAAGGGAGTGTTATTTTTCAACAAACGCATATAGCCATGCATTTTTTCTACAAATTTGCACACAAAATTCGGAGTTCTATGATGTTAGTTGGGGGGGGTAAGGACACAATTGCAACAATTTTCAAAAGATCAAACCGGATACCATCCTTGGAAACAACAAAGCCAAGAAGACATCCAGTCTCTACACAAAAGACACACTTATGTGGATTAAGACAAATGTAATAATGACAAAATTTAAGGAAAATTTTCTTAATATGTCTTGAATGATCCTCCCTACATTGTGAATGTGCTGGTAGGTCATCCAGGTAGGGTTCCACTATGTGCTTCATATCGTGAAAGGAATAGTACATGGATAATTGTAACGTATCTCCAATGTTTTTCAATCCAAAAGGAAACTTATGGTAAGAAAAGGTTCCCCATGGGTAAATAAATGTCTTTTTATGCTGATCAATGAGTAATATTTTGATATGATTATATCCAGAAAATCCATCCATAAAGGAGAAGATGACACTTCTAGCACAGTTGTCTATTATTTGATCGATGTAGGGGGTAGGAAAGTTATCTTTCGGGCAATATTTTTTTAAGTCTCTAAAATCACTGCAAACCCTAATAGTGCCCTACTTCTTGGAAGCTAGAACAATATTAAATATCCACTCTGTCAATGGCATGGGATAAATAAAACCAACTTTCATAAGCTTTTTGACTTCAACTTTTATTCATGCAGCTTTCCTAGGGTGGAATTGACAGAGTTTCTTCCTAATAGGTTTTGTCGTCGGGTAAGTTTTGATCTCATGTACTACAATGGATGGATCAATCCCAGGCATTTCCTCAGAACTCTAGGAAAAAAAAACTCGAAATTATTTGAAAAGAGCTTGGTATTATTCAATTTTTGTTGATGAACAGTTTTGGCCTACATGAACATGTTCAGCAACTCCGGGATTCACCAATATGTTGATGGAGATGGTTTGAGTAATGTTACACAAATTCCATTCAAAATTAACACCTTGTAATAGTACAAGTTTTTTAGGATGTTCGACAATATTGAAACGGATAAGAGACACAAAATCAGAATATACCAAATTGGCATTAGAAAGGAAAGATGATCTGTAATGATGATCTTCCCATAAAGATTCATCCGGACTCATATTCTCCATAATAGAATCATCAGATGGGAAAGTCTGTGAGAGATAATCAAGAGTCGGGAGAGGGGAATCTAGCCAATAATGAAGATGGTAAGGATTTGATGCTACCAAATGTTGATCATATATGTATGCATAAAAACTAGATTGAATGGAATTGTATAGGATTTGTGAGGATCCAGAGAAGGTGTTTCAACAATATCTTTTCCTTTGGAAGTGCCACCAGTAGTGGATGATGTCATGTTCATCGTAGCAATTTCTGTACTAGGAGGGGAAGTAGTAGATGGAAAGACTCCCATAAGGGATGAATATTTCAAAAGGATGACCCTTACGAATTGATGAGGGGGGAATTTCCCCAACATGGGAATGTTAATTGTTGTGATGGTAGTGACATCAGGTGAACAATACTCAAGCTCATCGATGGTTACAATCTTTCCCAGGTGAGGAAACTAGGCAATGCAGAATACTGATGAAGCGACTGTCTTCATAGCATAAAACCAATTTCTCCCCAATAATAAGTTGTAATGCAACGAAGTGTTGACCACTTATACCTGAATAGAAATAATATTTCCCCCCAACTCGATAGATAGCACCGGTAACAAGTTGTGAGGCTGAAAACCTCATCCTTAAAAATATTTGAAAGTGGTTGGTGATCGATTGAGTTCAAGAGAACCAATGGATCTCTAACAAGACATATATAAAAATGAGGTGGAAGCTCCTTCATCTAATACAGTATGAGGAACTTTCCTACCAATTACATTAGTTGAAATTTGAAACATGAGCTAGTGAGATAACCTCGATTTATAATTATCCACATTAAAAGTAATTGAACTATAATTCTTCGGATTTGAGGCCCATAGGGCCGACAAAAAAAATTTACATTGTGTAGGGAAACTTTGGAGTACTTCCAGAGTAGACATAGTGTGAGGTGCCTGGGCTAAATATTCAAAAATGTTTTAGAATTGGGAAACTCGTGCGCTAGGATTGAATAATAAATTCAAGATCATACTCTTAGGAGGGTGTAAAATCGTTTCAAGAAAAGGTCTTTAATAGTTAAAAGGCCATTAGAAGGAGGTGGAGGAGAAGGACTAGTAGAAGGAGTCTTCTTAGTAGAAGTACCTTCATCTTTCTTCTCGAGAGGATTATCATACGTTTTTGTTCGTGTGGTTAGCCCAATAGTTTAAGCATACATCATTATGATTTCCTCCATGGAGGAAGAGGGACCATGTAAATATGTATGATTAATTAATTGTTGTTGAGATGGCAAAGGGTTAGTTAGAACTGTCAGTGTAGGATTATTTTTCAAAAATTTGTTTATCTCTTCACACCTAGGACAGTCCTTGGTGAAGTGATGATCTCCACATAACAGGCAGGGATACTTAGCTTTCCATTTCGATTTCAACTCGTTCTCTGGATTCGTAGTCTTAGGATTCTCTGACTGGATTCTAGATTTTTTATATTTACCTTTACCTTTCTTCTTATTACCGGGTGAATATTGAATACCATTCACCTCGCCCGAAAAAGTAGGAGTAGAGAAAGTAGTAGGAGAAGAACCTTGTTGCTTGGCAGGTTTCACTATGGATGGAGGTTGGATTGAACCTACAACACCATATATAGGAGTTTCATTAGGTGGCTTGATAGGATTGGTGTTGGGATGAAGGGAATTAGGGATCAAATCATATAACGTTCCAAACTAAGAATAAACTAAGTCTAAATACTGAGCCCGTCTAATAGCCCGTTCCTTTGTAACAACACCCTCCATAGCCACATCTCAGGAAATAGGGGGAAACAAAGACTTGGTAAACCAATAATATAGCAGTTGATCTGGAATAAGATCCTTGATCAACCTTCTACGTCTTTTCCACTCATGAATGTGATCATGTGTGTGAGTGGAAGTAGTTTGTCGCAGACAAATCAAGAGATCTGTACCAGTTTCATAACAGATGGGTAGGTAGAAATGGGTAAGGAATATTGTTTCCAATGAATTAAAATCCACAAATGAATGTTATGGAAGTTCAATATACCACTTAGAATTTGTACCAGTAAAATTCCTCTAGAATATCCTTAAACAAATAGAATCTTCCATCAATGAGTTCGAAGAACACCATAGATGGAATGTCATGACATGGTTTTTTGGATATTCACATTGTTTCCCATGAAGTTTCAGTATATCTGATGGTAACTTGACCAGAATTGTTGGTCAAAAAGGGTGGTGAAGGATGTGATCATTAATCAATTTCAATAGGTCTGGAAAATCCAATGTTGCCAAAAACGAGAGTTGTCGATTAGGTTGTGAGTAGATATAATATTGATACGGTAAGGCTACCCCAGAAGGACCATAGGTCGGATGAGTTTGACCATAGTAACCCGTAAACTGTTGGTAGTTGGGAGTGTTTTTCCCCATAAATGGTTGTCCTTGGTTAGGCCGACTTGATGTCCATAGATAGGTTGAATCCACTGATTGGTGATGCCTCTAGGATACGAGACGTATAAAGGATTATTGTATTGCGCCCAACTGAGTTATTGGTTATAAATGTTGGGTTGTTTAGGTGGGACACAAGATGATGTGGGATATTGTGAAACAATACCAATAGGACCATAACCAGCAGGTCCATTAGATCCTATAGTTGGAGGAGTGGGATTTGAAACATTCATGCAAAATAGGTACATAAGGTCCTTTAACTGCATGGGATGTGGGGGGCTAAAAACTGACTTCCAACATTTGGAAAACCCATGGAAGCCATAGGATCACTTCTCAATGAAAGGTTTGACATCGGATTTGGAGCATATTGTGACACTCTCGCAAGGGTGGTGAGTCTAGTGACCATTGGAGTGGGTGGAGCATTGGCTAGAATTGAACTAGAAGAGATATTTAAGGATGTACCCATAATATCACTTGGTAGAAGATAAGGTAAATATTTTCTATGGTTTGGAGTTATCTCCATAGATGAAGCATTCGCTACACTAGTAGAACCGAATTGGGAGATAGCTTGCCCTAAGGCAGTTTCTCAAAATGGAGCATTCGACCCAAATATGGAAGCAACCGTATAATCATACTGGAACTGATTGAGCCTAGCTCATGTAGGATTTTGGATGGAAAAATATGGATCTCAAGAAGAATTTTGTTTCTCTATAGGTGGTATTGAGTAATCAGTAATGGGAACATTGGTAGGAGGGGAGAATTTACCTCCCTCTTCCATAACTAGAACCCCTTCCAATTCAGGCATGGATACCCTACCTATTTCATAATTTGTGTCTATCTCTCACTCCATGGGAGGCCAAGCCATAGGATTTAAAGGATACTCAGCTCATAATACTTTTATACGATGGGACTGTCTCCAAGGGAAATCAACCAGTTTGAATAGGTCAAACTGATCTAAAAAAGAAACCTCTAGCTAATCAAGAAAAACAAACACTACTCACACTAAAGAAATAATCAAAACTTTGAAAGGAGAGGATTGAGAGTTTGCATCCTCACAATATTTTCACATCAACACAACTCATGATATACCGTAGGTTCCAATTGTAAAACACAACAAGGAGGATTGGGACCGCACCCTTGTCTGAATACCCAACTACCTAGATGGCATGGGCATAACAATATCCCCGAGTGCTTTTCTCTATGTATTGTCATGATAAGATGGCCAAATGGATTTCCTCAGTTGGTATAAGGATCCCGACAAGTGTCTCCTGATATACACAAGGTACGTGGGAGCTCAACCCCATAGTAGTGTTTTCTAATGCACAACACTTCGAAAGGGCCCTTCCTATATAAAGTTGAGTACATGAAGTACCTTTTGATATACTTGAAGGGTACGTTAAAGGCCGTTCGATATACCAACAAGTGCATGGAAGAACCACATGATCCTCAGGATGTAGTGCAGGAAATGAATGACAACTCATATGTTTATAGATTCCAAGACACGTATTCTAACCTATCATAACTTGCTAAAGATTAATCCTAAAGTAGCGCTTAATTTTATCTTGTATGGTTAAGTGAATGCATGAGGTGAAAAAATGAAATGCAAAACCATGCAGTTATACACATGCAATTATTTCACTTTAACTTTTTGTATATGCCCTACTTAAAGGAAGGATAAATGTTCGATTCTTCATTTTCCACAAACGCAAATGGATCCCCAAAAAACAATATCAAACTATATAATTTGTTCCTATTGAAAGCACACAAAGATTTCTAATGCAAACCTTGAAAACAAAAAGAATGAGATCTCTTTTAAAAGAAATATATTACTGCTTTACACAAAACTTTTCAATTCTTCGAAATAAAGAAAGACCTAAAAACAAAAATATTTTTTGTTCTTTTGTTGAGATGAAAACAAGCAACATACTATGCATACCTGAAAGTTTATTATACTAATCAAGTATTCTATTCTTATACTAGAATTAATGTTTTTTTCTCAATTTTCTCAATAACAAGTCTGAAAGAATGTATTCTACACTCTATGAAGAAAACCAAAGAAAAACTGCTTTCCTTTTCTGCTGATTATAACAACACTCAGAGATATGAACCAAATAATTTCTTTTCAAAGACTTTCACTTTCGAACCAAAGACATATGAACAAGAATCCTGAAAGGCCAAAATCAATCCTCGCTCTTGAAAATATAAACAAATCAAGCCTATGAACTTTTTCCAGATCTTGTTTAATGATTGCAACTATCGGTAGTAAATCCATAAACACTTAGAAACCAAATTTAATATACAATATTTCAAAAATCAAACAGGGATTAAAAAACCTACCTGGCAGCATGCTTTGATATCTTAATACAGAGCATTGCAGGCCAAGCATCATTCTTTACAAACACGTACAGAGTGGTGGTGCCTCTCTGTGTACAAAATGAATAGTTGGCGGCGCCACTGATTGCCTCAATGAAAGGTGCAATGGCCGCTCCCTTTACTCTACCTAGGTGTGGTGGCCCAAAAATATCATGAAATCGAAAGAGAGGAGAAAAAAGAAAAGTGTTGGAGCCTATATACTGGATCCAAATAGCATATGAAGGCAGGAATATGAAGAATTAGAGGAAAATAGAGGCATATTTACCAATTTCAAATCAAATCTTACAAATTAACAAGCATATATGATTTATGAAATGGAATTGAAAATCAGAGTCAATCTTACTACAAAAACCAAGAATCTGATTGCTTCCCAGTGGAGTCACCAATTTTTTTACCGAAAATTCTCAGCCAGTGATCATAGAGGCTGTTTCCCTAGATTGAAAGACTCAAAACTAGAACAAGAAAAACTACAGAATAGAGAAACTTTCCCTAGGATCAAATAAACTAATTGAATTAACTGCTCTCCTCACCTTCCACAGGTTGTAAATGTCTAAACCTTGAAGTGCTTGATCTATGTGGATAACCTGCAAGAGCCACATAAAACAAAAACCAAGTGATAGTAACAAGATGGTTTATAATCCTATGTAAAAGACCAAAGAGTTAGACAGTAAACACATCATATAATCAGACATACAAATGTTTATGGGAAAGAAACTATATTTGCATTAAAATATAAAGAAGTAGAGTATACAACCAATGCCTTGGTGTTGAGAACTCTTCTTAAAGGAGCCTTGCCTGAAATCCTTTAACTTGTCTACTAATCACTCAAGCATATGACTGAATTTGGCCAGAATTTGGATGCAATAACACATTCTTCCTCCTTTTTCCCATAAGGGGTGAGCTAGTATATAAAGGATTGAGAGGATAAGATAAGTTGATGATTCTATGGGAGAGGTGGAGGGATGATCCTAGGATGGGGAATCTCGAGTTCCAGTTGCCCTAAATAATAGGGATGAGGCTCTATGAAGGCTAGTTTTGAGAAGCCTCTCAAACCTTCCTTTTTTTCCTCCATAAGTTGAGCACCACACCTTGTTCAAGGAGAAAAAGTGATACTAAGGGAGCACCACCACTTGTAAGTGATCAGTAGGCGGTGGCACCGCTCTTTGCAAATGGAGAAAAGTTGTTGCTAAGATGGGTACCGTGGGTTTCTCACAGGTAAAGTGCAGTGGTGTCCAAAACTTTTAAATTATCCATCCTTACTCATTTTCAACTCCAATCTTATTGTAATGTTAAACTTTTAAATTTAAAGGAGTATTTTATGTGATTGTAATATTATGTTTGGGGTTGGGTACATTCAAATTATGACATAATTTTAATTTTTGTAATCTAATATTTTTTTGTTGCAATCACATAAAACACTACTTTAAATATGTTATTCAAAATATTAGACATTACAAAATTGAATACAATATTATGACATCTTAACTTCTTCCACCTAGTGAAAGAGGTCTTTGTGACTTCATTCATATCCAAGTTTCATAAATTGCAGTTCAATCTACCTCATGTAATTCTTGAGGTTTGCCACAATTTCATTAAATTTGGATAGGACTCACACCACTCAGGTTCTCCTCTATATTGATCCCATTTTCCATTTCACCTTCACATTTTTCTATATCAATTATTGGCGAGTCTCAAATACCAATTTTTTCACATAGACATCTCAAACATTGTTTTGTTTTATAGTCTCTTTCATTCTCTTCTTCAAAGCATGAGTGACAACTAGATAGTTTTGTTGCATTGAATATAGGAAAATCTATAAACTTGTCATTGAGACAAACAATCAACTTTTAGACAAATACTTTACTCTTGAGTGAATACAATCTTCCACAATACCTAGACCAAGTGAATTAGGTATAGGTTCAAATCTTAGAAAATGCATATGTGAAGTACCTGTGTTGTCAATAAACTCCAATTTTTCATGTCCTGTTTTCTTCAAGAAATATGAAACATGTTGAGAATATTCACTAAACATATCTCACAAGAATTTTCTGCGAAGAAGTTCAATAAGCATATCTAATTGCATACTAATAAATGTTATATCAATATGTTCCTTTTAAAATTACTGAGTTAACTTATTTAATTCAATTTGAACATCATCCAACAAATTAATATAAAATTGAACTTGAAATATTTTTCCCATTCCATTCATCTTTCTATCATCATGTTTCCATCCTTGTAATAATGATGACATAATTTTGACAAGTCCGTTTATCACGAGTCCCCTAGAAATCCATTGGATTTGATGAATTCGAAGTACTTACCATTTATAAATTTGAAAAAATCCCTTTAAACTTTAAGTTCTCCATGTCTCTTTGCATATTTTCCCAACCAAGAATATACTTTGCTGGCCAACTTATCAATATAATTAAACTTAGGAAAACAATTTGAAGCATTTGTTACAGCTAATGCCTCACGATGTACAATATAATGAATACATACCAAATGAGTCACTTCACAAAACAACTTAGCACTTAAACCTTCACGAATTCCTCTCATAAATGAAGCTCCATCCGACCTAAATCCCATCATTTTATATTTTGATATATCCATTTAAGATAATAATCTTGATAGGGATTCATATATTGATTTTGTAGTCCTATCCTTGATTTTTAGAAGACGAATAAACTTTGTTGCACATGACTATATTCCTTCATCCATTAGATATGTAACATATATAATGAGGTGTTTCTCCATTGTTTTTTATGATTTCATCCATTAAAATAGAGTAAAATGGACTCACTCAAATTTTTTCCTTTAGTGTTTTCTAGTAAACCTCTTTTGTTGCAAGTAAAAACTATATTCCTTCATCCATTAGATATGTAACATATCTAATGAGGTGTTTCTCCATTGTTTTTTAAGCTTTCATCCATTCAAATAGAGTAAAATGGACTCACTTGAAAAAAAATTCCTTTAGTGTTTTCTAGTAAACCTCTTTTGCTGCAAGTAAAAACTATTTTCCTGATATAATATTAGTGTATGAAAAATACTCATTGGTTAATGACATATTAGTTGTTCCCTTATACCTATGCAAGTTACACAAGGCTTTATACACTTCCAAAGGTAAATCTTTGATAACAATAAAGTACATGGTTTCCATAACATTGATTATTCTAGATTTCTTAACATCCACCTTAGCTCAACATGTTTGGTGATTAGAAAATATGATTTTATTGATTCACTCTCCAATAATTGAATCAAGGAAATCTTATGAGCCTCAAATACATCATAGTCATTTAATCCAATTAATTGAATTATACTACTACTTTACATTTCAATGCATACCATATAAAACCCTAAGCAAGCAAAGCAAACCCTAAGGATCTCATCTAGGTGAATTATTAAAAACTGTTGTTATGATACCATGCACCATTACTGTTAGACCAAAACAGACCAAAATCCTTTGTGTTAATCTATACCACAATCCACCAAAATTAAGATATCCGCAGGCAATTAGTCATGTCCTAAAACTCACCGAGAGAGTTGCAAGGTGCACGAAGCTATATTGCGTATTGGTGGAATCGCAGTAATCGCTCTTGCTTTATCTCCTCGATGCAGCACAGATCTGTCAATCAGTCATTTCCATATGCAATAGCCAATATGATAAGTCCTCTTCGTGCAGTTATTATTCTATGGCGTAGCGCTCTAATTGCCTTTTCTGCTGTTTCCATCTGCCGTGGAGATGCGGATGTTTCTACCCAACCCAAGATTTCTTCAATGGAATTTTATCTGCAGAGCTTCTGATAGTTGCGCAGGGAAGACCTTCAATACATATAGTGGCTTCATTAATGCGGCCATTTCATTCTCTGCGACCTCGATGACAACAAGGGAGAAACTGCTGCTTTCTTCGCCAACGTTGCTCACGAGACTGGCAGTTGCATGCATATCTCTAAATCTCTAATTTGATGGTTTCATTTCAGAGTTTGCAGATAAAATTCCATTGAAGAAATCCTGGCAGCAATATCGCCAAAATGAAAAGAGAAAATGAACTTGGAGCAACCCATAGAATAATAACACACGAAGAGGACTTTGCCATATTGGCTTTTATGGTATATGCAAAGGATATCACTAATGTTATTATCGCTAGAACAGCTCAGATTTAGAAAGAGAACGTCGTTTATATAACAATGGACTGGTCCTGGCTCAGCCTGGTTTGAAAAAAAAAAAAAGCAATGGACCCGGAATTTGAATGATATTTCTTTTGGAAGTAGATGATTTGCAAATTTTCTATTAGGTCGAAATTTAAAAAATAATCAATATACATCTTTTTAATAAAATTATTAAAAGATGCAAATCATTTACTTTTAGCAAAATTTTTAGGTCAATCTCCATGATGTTGAATTTACAAATATTCCCCATTACATATAACATAATATTAATATAATATAATAAAAATGTGTGTATATTTAGGGGGAATAACTCAATTTTAGTTTTTGTCAACTCGATGACCCGTTTATGAATTCACATTTAAATTTTAAATATAAAAGATTCCTATTACATCAGGTTTAAAATATTGATATTTTTTATATAATAGTAAAAATATTTATAAATTATAAAAATAATCTTTTTAGCTTATTTATGCATATATAAATAAAAAAGATTGAATATATATATTATATATATACATAATTTTCAAATATGAAGCATGAAACATTGAAAGATTATATATAAGGTTTCTTTGTTTTATTCCTCAAATTTTGAATATGAAAGAGTAATCATTTATCTATTATCTATTTATACTTAAACAAACATAATGTCACACCCTTGGTTAGAAAAGGCCTTAGGTGCCTCTCTCACCCATGGTGGAGACTTTGTTTGGTGGGCAATGACCATGGGCATGAAGGCCAATGCGTCTACTTAACGAAGCAAGGTGGTAAGACACTTTGATTAAGGCTGAAACGATTGTACACCACGTCAAGCACTTGTGGACACCATTGACATGATATTTGGGCTTGTCGACAAAGGGGCTTGGACGCATTGGTAAGAGGAGCGTCGAGTGATTCACCCAAGTCGAGTCGATAGGGTTACCGATCTAGGTCATCGGGTAGACCATCAAAAGAATTCCCTTTTTTCTTGGGGATTCCCTAACAACACGCTTGTTTGAGGAGGTTGGCCCATGATGGGAGGTGTTCCTTGGTGTGCCAAGACACACACGCCCTCCATCTCATATAAATTAGCTAAAGGGTTGGAGGCAAACACACCAACCAAGTGGAAACAAGGGAGAGCACAACTCAACTTGGGCGTAGGTCAAGGAGGAGGTGTGAGATGGGAATTGGGTGCAACTAAGTGTGATGAGTGCAATAGAGTTGGAAGACTAAGGTATAACTTGGACAAGTTCCGTAGGAAGAGGACATGCATGTTGCGATAGGGAAAGGAAGGCAATGACATGATTACATTTTGTGTGTATGTTCGGGTGGAGTAGTGTGGAGGCCTGGGAACACTCAGGTATCGACTGGAACTAATTGGGCATAGTTCTCGATGCACTTTCGAGCACATTTTTGGGGCACACATCCAAGCACCAGTAAGGGCACAATTTTGGGTGCACTTCTAGGCATCGGTTTGGGCACATCTTTTGCAGTGAACTATAAGGTCACTTTCGCATACCCTCGAGGCAATTGTTTTGGGCGCCCTCTAGGAGAGTTGTCAACCTATGGAATCCTCCTCCTGTTGTAAACAAGTTCTTATTGTAAATATAATTCGGGAACACCCCAATGAGGTGTTTCCATTCTTATGCCTTGTGCACTATTGTAAGTTTTCTTGGTGCATATATGCCATTAACATGACTAGGTTAAATAAGACACACATAAGAGTAAACAGTGAGTAGGCGTAGTCTGGTAGGTTTTAAACTAGGTTGACCTCATCCCTAGAGGTGAAATATGGGTAGTGTTGCATGACCTATAAGAGGAGACATGACCTCATCTCAGGATGGACTTCTAGGCCCGTGACATTTGGTATTAGAGCAGGCATACTTGGTTCTCTTCACCACTTTCTTGAGAGAAAATTTGGTATCTGAGAAGAGACTTGGGTAGAGTGTCGGGAGTTCCATCGACAATCCATTGGGAGAAATCTCAAATAGACTCTTGGGAGCGCCACTAGTAGTACAATGGGGAAATCCTTGGGTATATTGTTGGGACTACCATTGGAAGTGCGTCAAATAAGTATAAGGTAGACCATCAGGAGTGCCCTTGGAAACACATCAGGAAGAGTCTTTGGTATACTGACGACAACACATCGACACATGCTTGGTGTGACCAAGCAAGACACTCGATGTGTTGAAGAGATTCCAATGGATTGAGTAGAAGACAAGTCATGGAAGATGGGATTGGAAGCTGCAACAACATACTTGGAACAATGGGGACATGAGATCCACTAGCTACTCCAAGAGCACACATTCAAGGTAGAATAGAACCACTTGTGAAGGACTTGGACTCCAAACTTTTTGAAAGTCTATAAATTGTCCAAATTAGAGTCAATTTGGAAGGGTAGGAGACATCACAAAAGACATGACATTACAACCAATACCAAGCATGGAATAAGGTGCTTGGGAAGAGTCATTGCAGTCCAAGGCGAAGGAGGTAGCTATGGGAGAGTCATGCTAGCTTAAGGAGATTGGTGAAGAGTTACCAGATTATGCAACACAACTAGAGCAAGATAGCATGCAGGATGGAGCTTGGGATTGAGAATGGCCAACCAACCAAGTGAAGACTAGGATGTTGTGGATGGAATTTCTCAAAAGTAAAGAAGTCGAAGTTGCAACATGGATGAAGCATTAGTTGGACAAGTTCGTGAGGAAACTGATGAATGTGATGTTGAGTCTTGTGGAAGATCCGAGTGGAGGCTTTGTGGTATTTGATGGTGGTGGCCTTGGATGCAACCTGCCAACCCCTTCTCACTATTAAGTACCAAGAATGATGTATTTCCCAAAATCAGACACTCGAGCCTTGGGTGCTAGTGAAGGTGCGAGACCTAGAGAATAATTGCATGGAAGGGGAGACAACTTGTTTACCAAAAGGGTGAAACTTGTGATGGCAGGAAAGCTTGCTAGCCATATTGTTCTTGCATGGAGGCTTATTTAGACAAACATTTTCCATTGGGTAGGACAATGGAAAAACATGAGAAAGTGTTAAGTCATAGGTGGCGGCTTGATAGGATTACAGAAGAGGCTTGAATGTTTCCTTGGGAAAACAATAAAAACAGTTCAGAAGCATTGAACATTTGGAAGAAACAATAGGTTCGGTCATGAATATGGACACATCACATCAAGAGAAGATCAAACTAGAAAGAATAATTGGTTAACGTGAAGGATCCCATCTGGGTGTGTGGAACTTAGAGAGAGGTGGAACATGTTGACTTGGAATATTCTCACCTAGCTTTGGTATGGGACTCATGTTATGGTGGAGAATTCCTTAGGATGATTGACATAATGAGCTGATTGGTTGAGGATGTGGTTGAGTAGTGGTGCGAACATGTCTCACAAGAGATGTGGAACTCTTAGCTTGCTCATCACATTAGGCATAATTTGGAGAGGTTATTGAGGGCAATGGGTCGTGAGGGATAACTATCACTTCTCCACATTAAGTTTAGTGGAGGTGATGGATTACGATGGTGACTTGATGGTTGAAGGAAGGAAAAGGCCTTGTTACTTTTGAGGTCTGTGTATCTTGCAACCTTGGAAGAAAAAGGATATTGGGTGCAAGGAAGACTTTCTCCAACAAAATTGCGAAGATGGTCTACAAAGTCATGCACTGGCATGCGATCCGGTTTGCACAAGTAGTGCACGAAAGTGAGGCAAGCCAAATGGATGATTCTCTCTTAATGAAGAATGTGTTAGTATTGGGACCTAGGAGTGTAGAAGGCGCTCATTTTAGTATCTTGGTACTAAAATGACTTTCCCAAAAAATTGATGCGAAATCTCATAAAACTCAAAACATGAAAGTTGTAGCACTCGTCAAGACTTTTCCAATCATACCAAGAGTACATAATTCTGAATAAGGGAGATACATTTATTGCAAAAATAGAAAAATATTTTTTATTTCTCCTATTTTCTTATTTAGGATATTTTTTAATGTTATATATTCTTATTTTAAAAGATTAATTATATAAATGTTTTTTTATTTCAAAATTGCTCCATTATCATTTTAATTAATGCAAGATTTGTATTTTAAAGGACTTGGAAATAATGATCTTATAAAATATTATATATTTATTATTTCAAGTATATTTATTGTATTTCAAAAAGAACTTTTCACGTTCTTAACCAAGGTGAGATTTATCTGGAGTAAGCTATTGTCAAATAAAAATATGACACATAAGCATCACTAACTTCATAAGTCCAACTCAACCATAATGGTTTCAACCAAAGTATTGAAATTCTATTGGTTTGAGAAATTTGACTCATTGCACACTCATCCATGTCACATTTTTTATAAGGCCCATTTTAAACCCCAAATTTGCTCTAATTTTGGGTGCATGTTGGAGCAAATTGGAGTGGAAATATGGGGGCATTCGAGCATCATTTGGGCACTAGTTGTGTGTAGTTTCAAAAATTGGTAATTTTAGAAAATTCTCGAATGACTCTAAAACTATTCACTAACTAAAAGATAACTATAGAGACACTAGTTGTCAACTCACTTTTCTGATTAAGTGCATAAACTAGGAGATAACTAATAATTACAAATTTAAAAAATCCCAAAACCCCAATTCGAGGCCTTATATGAAGAAATTTGGCCCTGAAAAAGTGTTGAGACATAAATTCATGTTAAATTACATCCCAAGTGGATAGTCGAGCCAAAATTTATGGCCCTCAGAAATCCTTGCATCATCATTTTTTTCAGCCCTAAGAATTCCTTGCATCATTCAATTTTAGAAAATTCTCACATGACTCTAAAACTGACCACTAACTAAAAGCTAACTAGAGTGACACTAGTTTCCAACTCACTTTTATGATTAGGTGCATAAAATAAGAGATAACTGATAATTACAAATTTAAAAAATTCACTACAGTGACTGATTATATCCTACTGATCATACCTTTTTTTGACAGTTTTCTGGGGCCAAATTCCTTCATATAATGCCTCAAATTTTGCTTTTAGTGTTTTTTTTTCAGGATTTTTTTAATTTTTAATTATTATTTATCTCAAAATAATTTCAACTTCTCTATCTTCAACCAGAGGCATAATCGAGGTAGAGTGAGCCGATGAGGAAGCTACAGTGCCAAGGCCCAAGGATTTACAATCAACAATATCAAACTCAAGAGAAAGACCAAATTTGAAAGAGGTGATGGAGTCTGTAGGAATAGAATCAACATCGTACGAGTCGAAAATTCTACAAACAAAATCAAACTCACTAGGAACACCGACTTGCTGCACTATGGGAGATTCCAAAGTCTCAAAAGTACCAACTTCTGAAGATCGATCATTAGTAACACCAAACTCAAAAGGCAAGTTGGGGATGCATTTAATTGCAATTGGGTCACCATCCAAAGGAATGTCAAACTATATCATAGACTCTAGGAAAACTTCATTTGAAGGAAGTATATCATCCCAAATAGAACACATGTCTGAACATTCAACTAGATCAATAGGGTGGAAAGTCGGCTCCAATAACCCCATTGAACTGACCACTTGGTCAACTGTTGGGACCAAATCCCAAGAAGGTAAGCATGAGTGTAGAGGATTGTTCTTAGTAGCAATTAAACACAAGGGATATAAGTGTTGATTTTTCATACTGCACTCAATTTTAAAAGTGATATTTTCAATGTTAGTTGAACTAATATAGTTAACAATAACAGGAAAATCAAACGTTCCCATAAGATATGAATCCATTCCTACCCCCAATTTTTCACTAGATGGATGTTCTTGATCAATCATAGTAATGTTTTATTCCAAAGGGGTTGTGGTTCTTTTTCATATGAAAGACAATTGATCAACAATGACAATCTTTTCTTCATGAGGAAACAATAAAACCCAAAAAACATACATTGGAATGACTTGCATGGCATAATTCCAACTCCTTCCTAATAACAAATTATAACCAAGAAGAGCATCCACCACCTCAAATTCTACGGAAACCACTTTTTTTGCTAACTTGATATCAAAAGAAGGAAAATCCCATGAGAATGGAAAGTTCTTCCTTCAAAAGCAATAAGTACAGTCGTAGACGAAACCAAATCGGTAGATTCTAAAGCTCACCAACAAGAAATAGCCAAAACACACGTAGATGCACCTTCATCTACATTTATTCATCCAATGGTATTAACACCATGAACTACTTCAATATGAAAGGAAACATGATACAAAAAATGGGGTTTGAAATCAGACATGTAAAACTTCACGTACAAATCAGTGGAATCAAGAATTCCTATAGCTTCCAATAGTACATTTAGTTGCGAAGGACAAATTTGCAAAACCTTCAAAACATACATTGCACATAGTGTTTGGGCTAAATATGCCATAACAAAATATTTGGGAGAATCCCTCGCATTAGGATTAGGTGAAGCCCACTTATAGACACCTTTCAGTATCTTTTGCATTGGATCCATCGACTTCTCGATATGAAGAGAAGTCGACATTTCGGGCATCTGTTTATATTTCTATGACAATTCTGGGCCATAATTCTCAGCTCTGGTTTGCAAGAAGTTCTTGAGCAAACCATATTAATATATGATTGATTAGATGATGAGGCACTTTGGGTGCCCCTAGAAGTGTTAGAACTGCTAGAAGCTATATTTACCAATGATGGAATGTTCTATCACATGGTGTTCTATCACATGGTACTCCTGCACTTCTCAAGAAAAACTAAATTTCTTACTAGTAAATAAGTTTCACCATTTATACTTTCTTTTTTTATTTGAGTCTAAAAAACATTTACTTAAGATGTTCTATCTACACTATTAATGAAAATTATCATTCATGATAACAAGTTTGTTACAACAAATTTATTTTTATATTTTAAATTTTATTTGCATAGAAAATAACTCTTTACCTTTCAAAATCTTCCACAGTTGAATTCTACCGGTGGACTATCGGTCCACCGGTTGCTTGAAAATCCTTTGCTAATAATTGTGGTTGACATTCCAAAACCAGAGAGCAGTAAGCTTCCACGAAGTTTAGTCAAAGTGAGACACAATTTCAGAGTTGTTTAGCAGATACAATACATATTCAGTAAGCACTATTATACTAATACTTGTATTCATTAAGCACTATTATACTAATACTTGTATTCAGTAAGCACTATTATACTAAAACTTGTATTTGTCTAGGTAATACTAAAACTTGCATTTGTGTAGGCAATACTAAAATCTGCAGGTGTTAATTTTCGATACAATGGTTAAGTAAGCAAAGCCTTAGTCCTGGCTTAGCCTGGTTTGAAAAAGAAAAGAAAAAAGCAATGGACCCGGAATTTGCATGATATTTCTTTTGGAAGTAAATGATTTGCAAATTTTTTATTAGGTTGAAATTTAAAAAATAATCAATATACATCTTTTTAATAAAATTATTAAAAGATGCAAATCATTTACTTTGCATTTACTTTTAGCTCTAAGAAAAGTACAAATAATCTTCGCTCTGAAATGTGTAAACCGTCTACCACATTTAAGGAATGAAGTGTTGTTTTGTTTTCTTAATAAGGGCATCAGAAATGACAAAAATTTTAGGTCGATCTCCATGATGTTGAATTTACAAATATTCCCCATTACATATAACATAATATTAATATAATATAATATAATAAAAATGTGTGTATATTTAGGGGGAATAACTCAAATTTAGTTTTTATCAACTCGATGACCCATTTATGAATTCACATTTAAATTTTAAATATAAAAGATTCCTATTACATCAGGTTTAAAATATTGATATTTTTATATAATAATAAAAATATTTATAAACTATAAAAATAATCTTTTTAGCTTATTTATGCATATATATATAAATAAAAAAGATTGAATATATATTATATATATATATACATAATTTTCAAATATAAAGCATGAAACATTGAAAGATTATATATAAGATTTTTTTATTTTATTCCTCAAATCTTGAACATGAAAGAGTAATCATTTATCTATTATCTATTTATACTTAAACAAACATAATGTCACACCCTTGGTTAGAAAAGGCCTTAGGTGCCTCTCTCACCCATGGTGGAGACTTTGTTTGGTGGGCAATGACCATGGGCATGAAGGCCAATGCGTCTACTCAACGAAGCAAGGTGGTAAGACACTCTGATTAAGGGTGAAATGATTGTACACCATGTCGAGCACTTGTGGACACCATTGACATGATATTTGGGCTTGTCGACAAAGGGGCTTGGACGCATTGGTAAGAGGAGCGTCGAGTGATTCACCCAAGTCGAGTCGATAGGGTTACCGATCTAGGTCATCGGGTTGACGATCAAAAGAATTCCCTTTTTTCTTGGGGATTCCCTAACAACGCGCTTGTTTGAGGAGGTTGGCCGATGATGGGAGGTGTTCCTTGGTGTGCCAAGACACACACGCCCTCCATCTCATATAAATTAGCTACATGGTTGGAGGCAAACACACCAACCAAGTGGAAACAAGGGAGAGCACAACTCAACTTGGGCGTAGGTCAAGGAGGAGGTGTAAGATGGGAATTGGGTGCAACTAAGTGTGATGAGTGCAATAGAGTTGGAAGACTAAGGTATAACTTGGACAAGTTCCATAGGAGGAGGACATGCATGTTGCGATAAGGAAAGGAAGGCAAAGACATGATTACATTTTGTGTGTATGTTCGCGTGGAGTAGTGTGGAGGCATGGGAACACTCAGGTATCAACTGGAACTAGTTCGGCATAGTTCTCGATGCACTTTCGAGCACATTTTTGGGGCACACATCCAAGCACCAGTAAGGGCACAATTTTGGGTGCACTTCTAGGCATCGGTTTGGGCACATCTTTTGCAGTGAACTATAAGGTCATTTTTAGCATACCCTCGAGGCAATTGTTTTGGGCGCCCTCTAGGAGAGTTGTCAACCTGTGGAATCCTCCTCCTGTTGTAAACAAGTTCTTATTGTAAATATAATGCGGGAACACCCCAATGAGGCGTTTCCATTCTTATGTCTTGTGCACTATTGTAAGTGTTCTTGGTGCATATATGCCATTAACATGGCTAGGTTAAATAAGACACACATAAGAGTAAACGGTGAGTAGGCGTAGTCTGGTAGGTTTTACACTAGGCTAACCTCATCCCTAGAGGTGAAATATGGGTAGTGTTGCATGACCTATAAGAGGAGACATGACCTCATCTCAGGATGGACTTCTAGGCCCGTGACATTTGGTATCAGAGCAGGCATACTTGGTTCTCTTCACCACTTTCTTGAGAGAAAATTTGGTATCTGAGAAGAGACTTGGGTAGAGTGTCGGGAGTTCCATCGACAATCCATTGGGAGAAATCTCAGATAGACTCTTGGGAGCGCCACTAGTAGTACATTGGGGAAATCCTTGGGTATACTGTTGGGACTACCATTGGATGTCCGTCAAATAAGTATAAGGTAGACCATCGGGAGTGCCCTTGGAAACACATCAGGAAGAGTCTTTGGTATATTGACAAGAGTAGCATCAACAACACATCGACACATGTTTGGTGTGACCAAGCAAGACACTCGATGTGTTGAAGAGATTCCAATGGATTGAGTAGAAGACAAGTCATGGAAGATGAGATTGGAAGCTGCAACAACATACTTGGAACAATGCGGACATGAGATCCACTAGCTACTCCAAGAGAACACATGCAAGGTAGAAGAGAACCACTTGTGAAGGACTTGGACTCCAAAATTTTTGAAAGTCTATAAATTGTCCAAATTAGAGTCAATTTGGAATGGTAGGAGACATCACAAAAGACATGGCATTACAGCGAATACCAAGCATGGAATAAGGTGCTTGGGAAGAGTCATTGCAGTCCAAGGTGAAGGACGTAGCTATGGGAGATTCATGCTAGCTTAAGGAGATTGGTGAAGAGTTCCCAGATTATGCAACACAACTAGAGCAGGATAGCATGCAGGATGGAGCTTGGGATTAAGAATGTCCAACCAACCAAGTGAATACTAGGATGTTATCGATGGAATTTCTCAAAAGTAACGAAGTCAAATTTGCAACATGGATGAAGCATTAGTTGGACAAGTTCGTGAGGAAACTGATGAATGTGATGTTGATTCTTGTGGAAGATCCGAGTGGAGGCTTTGTGTTATTTGATGGTGGTGGCCTTGGATGCAACCTGCCAACCCCTTCTCACTATTAAGTACCAAGAATGATGTATTTCCCAAAAGGAGACACTGGAGCCTTGGGTGCTAGTGAAGGTGCGAGACCTAGAGAATAATTGCATGGAAGGGGAGACAACTTGTTTACCAAAAGGGTGAAACTTGTGATGGCAAGCAAGCTTGCTAGCCATATTGTTCTTGCATGGAGGCTTATTTAGAAAAACATTTTCCATTGGGTAGGACAATGGAAAAACATGAGAAAGTGTTAAGTCATAGGTGGTGGCTTGATAGGATTATGGAAGAGGATTGAATGTTTCCTTGGGAAAACAATAAAAACAGTTCAGAAGCATTGGACATTTGGAAGAAACAAGAGGTTCGGTCATGAATATGGACACATCACATCAAGAGAAGATCAAACTAGAAAGAATAATTGGTTAACGTGAAGGATCCCATCTGGGTGTGTGGAACTTAGAGAGAGGTGGAACATGTTGACTTGAAATATTCTCACCTACCTTTGGTATGGGACTCATGTTATGGTGGAGAATTCCTTAGGATGATTGACATAATGAGCTGATTAGTTGAGGATATGGTTGAGTAGTGGTGTGAACATGTCTCACAAGAGATGTGGAACTCTTAGCTTGCTCATCACATTAGGCATAATTTGGACAGGTTATTGAGGGCAATGGGTCGTGAGGGATAACAATCACTTCTCCACATTAAGTTTAGTGGAGGTGATGGATTACGATGGTGACTTGATGGTTGAAGGAAGGAAAAGGCCTTGTTACTTTTGAGGTCTGTGTATCTTGCAACCTTGGAACAAAAAGGATATTGGGTGCAAGGAATACTTTCTCCAACAAAATTGCGAACATGGTCTACAAAGTCATGCACCGGCATGCGATCCGGTTTGCACAAGTAGTGCACGAAAGTGAGGCAAGCCAAATGGATGATTCTCTCTTAATGAAGAATGTGTTAGTATTGGGACCTAGAAGTGTAGAAGGCACTCATTTTAGTATCTTGGTACTAAAATGACTTTCCCAAAAAATTGATGCGAAATCTCATAAAACTCAAAACATGAAAGTTGTAGCACTCGTCAAGACTTTTCCAATCGTACCAAGAGTACATAATTCTGAATAAGGGAGATACATGTATCGCAAAAATAGAAAAATATTTTTTATTTCTCCTATTTTCTTATTTAGGATATTTTTTTAATGTTATTTATTCTTATTTTAAAAGATTAATTATATAAATGTTTTTATTATTTCAAAATTGCTCCATTATCATTTTAATTAATGCAAGATTTGTATTTTAAAGGACTTGGAAATAATGATCTTATAAAATATTATATATTTATTATTTCAAGTATATTTATTGTATTTCAAAAAGAACTTTTCACGTTCTTAACCAAGGTGAGATTTATCTGGAGTAAGCTATTGTCAAATAAAAATATGACACATAAGCATCATTGACTTCATAAGTCCAACTCAACCATAATGGTTGACCAAAGTATTGAAATTCTATTGGTTTGAGAAATCTGACTCATTGCACACTCATCCATGTCACATTTTTTATAAGGCCCATTTTAAACCCCAAATTTGCTCTAATTTTGGGTGCATGTTGGAGCAAATTGGAGTGGAAATATGGGGGCATTCGAGCATCATTTGGGCACTAGTTGTGTATAGTTTCAAAAATTGCTAATGTTAGAAAATTCTCGAATGACTCTAAAACTATTCACTAACTAAAAGATAACTATAGAGACACTAGTTGTCAACTCACTTTTCTGATTAAGTGCATAAACTAGGAGATAACTAATAATTACAAATTTAAAAAATCCCAAAACCCCAATTCGAGGCCTTATATGAAGAAATTTGGCCCCGAAAAAGTGTCGAGACACAAATTTATGTTAAATTACATCCCAAGTGGATAGTCGAGCCAAAATTATGGCCCTCAGAAATCCTTGCGTCATCATTTTTTTCAGCCCTAAGAATTCCTTGCATCATTCAATTTTAGAAAATTCTCACATGACTCTAAAACTGACCACTAACTAAAAGCTAACTAGAGTGACACTAGTTTCCAACTCACTTTTATGATTAGGTGCATAAACTAAGAGATAACTGATAATTACAAATTTAAAAAATTCACTACAGTGACCGATTATATCCTACTGATCATACCTTTTTTCGACAATTTTTTGGGGCCAAATTCCTTCATATAAGGCCTCAAATTTTGCTTTTAGTGTTTTTTTTTCAGGATTTTTTAAATTTGTAATTATTATTTATCTCAAAATAATTTCAACTTCTCTATCTTCAAACAGAGGCATAATCGAGGCAGAGCAAGCCGATGAGGAAGCTATAGTGCCAAGGCCCAAGGATTTACAATCAACAATATCAAATTCAAGAGAAAGACCAAACTTGAAAGAGGTGATGGAGTCTGGAGGAATAGAATCAACATCGTAGGAGTCAAAAATTCTATGAACAAAATCAAACTCACTAGGAACACCGATTTGCTGCACTATGGGAGATTCCAAAGTCTCAAAAGTACCAACTTCTAAAGATCGATCATTAGTAACACCAGACTCAAAAGGCAAGTTGGGGATGCATTTAATTACAATTGGGTCACCATCCAAAGGAATGTTAGACTATATCATAGACTCTAGGAAAACTTCATTTGAAGGAAGTATATCATCCCAAATAGAACACATGTCTGAACATTCAACTAGATCAATAGGGTGGAGAGTCGGCTCCAATACCCCCATTGAACTGACCACTTGGTCAACTGTTGGGACCAAATCCCAAGAAGGTAAGCATGAGTGTAGAGGATTGTTCTTAGTAGCAATTAAACACAAGGGATATAAGTGTTGATTTTTCATACTGCACTCAATTTTAAAAGTGATATTTTCAATGTTAGTTGAACTAATATAGTTAAAAATAATGGAAAAATCAAACATTCCCATAAGATATGAATCCATTCCTACCCCCAAATTTTCACTAGATGGATGTTCTTGATCAATCATAGTAATGTTTTATTCCAAAGGGGTTGTGGTTCTTTTTCATATGAAAGACAATTAATCAACAATGACAATCTTTTCTTCATGAGGAAACATTAAAACCCAAAAAACATACATTGGAATGACTTGCATGGCATAATTCCAACTCCTTCCTAATAACAAATTATAACCAAGAAGAGCATCCACCACCTCAAATTCTACGGAAACCACTTTTTTTGCTAACTTGATATCAAAAGAAGGAAAATCCCATGAGGATGGAAAGTTCTTCCATCAAAAGCAATAAGTAGAGTCGTAGACGAAACCAAATCGGTAGATTCGAAATCTCGCCAACAAGAAATAGCCATAACACACGTAGATGCACCTTCATCTACATTTATTCATCCAATGGTATTAACACCATGAACTGCTTCAATATGAAAGGAAACATGATACAAAAAATGGGGTTTAAAATCAGACATGTAAAACTTCACGTACAAATCAGTGGAATCAAGAATTCCTATAGCTTCCAAGAGTACATTTAGTTGCGAAGGAGAAATTTGCAAAACCTTCAAGCATACATTGCACACAGTGTTTGGGATAAATATGCCATAACAAAATATTTGGGAGAATCCCTCGCATTAGGATTAGGTGAAGCCCACTTATTGACACCTTTCAGTATCTTTTGCATTGGATCCATCAACTTCTCGATATGAAGAGAAGTCGACATTTCGGGCATCTGTTTATATTTCTGTGACAATTCTGGGCCATAACTCTTGGCTCTGGTTTGCAAGAATTTCTTGAGTGAACCATATTAATATATGATTGATCAGATGGCGAGGCACTTTGGGTGCCCCTAGAAGTGTTAGAACTGCTAGAAGCTGTATTTTTTCCTTAAGGAAAAGAATCCTTCAGGACAACAAGTTTTTGTTGTTGTAACAAATTTTGATCTTGTTCCATTAAACGGAATTGATAGGTTAAGTGATCTTCGTTAAAAATATTGCAAGTAAATTTCACTTTTTCCACTCTTTATTTCCCCCCCCTTAGCATTATCATTATATTTATGTTTATTCTTATTACCCTGCCCCTTATTTCCCTTATTTTTTTTTCCACTGGGTTATTGAGTACCTTTTCTATCATACTACACATTGTGTATAATAGTTGTATGATAACAGGGAGTGGAAACTGTAGTTTCCTTGGTTGTGGAATGCTTAATAGATAACGCTTTTATTTTCTTAGCTAAATATTCTAAAATAGATGCATCAACTGAACCAATAATGCCATCAACATGAGGTCGAGACTTTGGTTTTGCAGGATCAGTATTTGATCATGGTGCATTAGGAATAATTTCATATAATATCCCAAACTGCAAATAAATGAAATTAAGTTGTTGGGCTCTAAGAATCAATTCTTCTTCTATTGCGACACATGAAGCAAGCACATATTTGGAGATGTATGGTATAAGTGATTTTTGAAACCACTCTAATAAAAACTCCAGAGGTATAGTATCCTTAATTACTCTTTTCCTTCTTCACCACTCCTAAATATGATGAAAAATATGGATGTCATTATTCTTCCTAAAGGTAGATAGAAGGTATGTACCAACATCATACTAGATAGGATGTTGGAAATTATTGAGAAATACCATTTCTAAATCGTGAAAACAATGGTAAGTAGTGGAAGGCAACTCAATGTATCATTTAGATGCTACACTAGTTAAGGTTCTATGAAAGAGTCTCAATGGTATAGAGTCATCATTGAGAAAGTTTGATGAATACCATAAATGAAAAGTGGTGACATGGTCCCTAGGATATTCACTAGAATTTCCTTCAAACTTTGGAATGTCTAAGGAAAATTTGGTGGGATGGGAGGCCAAGTTGGATCATGATGAATCAAATCATTCATTATTTTTGAAAGATCTGGAAAATTCAAAGTTTCCAAGAAGAGTGAACAGGTTGATCTGAATGTGTTTGGGGACCTTGGGGGGGAATACTCCCTAAACCAATGTCCCCATAAGGTTGGTTGGGGTTCCCCGCAGTCATCGATTATGAAGTGAAAACATATTGAAAAGGGTTCCACCAAAAATCAAGAGTTCCCTCCTTGGGATAAACTCCACTAGGATTTGGAACGACTCCCTCCAACTAAAATGGAAGCTAAGGAAACAACGGTATTCCCTCTTCCACCAAAAATTGAAAAAGGAGAAATCCTAACAAGTACAATTGATGTTTGAACATTACATGGTTGAAAACAAAAACCTATAAAAAAATTCTAACTCGTGAAAGGTACAGTAGAGTGAGTAGGCATAGAGCCTACAAAGGGAGTGGAAGGAGTAATATGTCCCCCAAACCAAGGGAATCCTTCAACAAAAGGAGAAAAAACTACTAAGACCAGTCTGGAAATTTTGAAAAAGAGGAGAGATTGTAAAAGGAACAGTAGGGATTCTGTTGATAGGTATGTGAGATGACCCAATAGTAAATCAAAATGTTATAAAAGTGATAACACGTTGAGCACTATGTGACCCTGAGGATGTGCAACTAAAGTTAAAAGACATAACTAGGGAAGCAATTGAATATCTTGGACTAGGTATATGTACACTAACATGAGGAGATGATAAACCTCTAGACACGATAGTTGATGCAAGAGTAAAAATATCTCCCAATCCTTCTCGCGTATTATACATAAAGAAACCAAATGTGATCCTATATTCTCTTAACATGGGTTCACCAAAAGAATCTTCCTACACTAATATTGGATCATGGATTCTAGTTAAAGGTGAGTTAAAAGGTATTACCAATCATTCAACTTGTAAATATTAAACCCTTATTGTGTGAGATAAAAGTGTAGTATGCTCGATGAGGCCAGGTTCCCCACAAATGTCAGCTATCCCAGTTGGCTTAAAAGAGACACTTGTCTTTGTCCATCGTCGTTGAGGTAGTGGTGGAGTCTCCACGGTAATTGGAGGAAGGTTCGGTGACCTTCTAGATATACTAAGAGGATGTTCATCCACAACTAAATACTTAAATCAATAAGAACCTAAGGCCAACTAAACACAAGTATAACAAACCACACACCACTACGAAAAATGTTAAGTATCCAAACCAGGAAAACATATACGCCTTCCGAATGAAAATATGGGATGATCAGGGCCCATAAAAAACTAGTGAATGATGAATAACAATGACCCTGGGTCTACAATGTTGATGTATATGTAACTTCGGAATGTATTCTTCTATATATTTTACATTATTGTAACCCGATGTTTATTCTGGGATGTTTCTATTATGTATTTGAGTCATGTGGTCATGCCCTGATGTTCCGATCGGGAGGATTATAATGTAAAC
>LPNX010802381.1:111030-128589 GCA_001517045.1 Pseudotsuga menziesii | reverse complement strand
ACTTTAACAGGGTTTGGATTTCTAGCTACCATCAATGTTATTGTTAGATCTCATCTTTGGGATAGTAGTGATATTATTCAAACTTGTTACCCCAAAATTATCATGCTTAAAGGCGTTTTAATATAATTGGTATATGATGGTGTTATCATTTTTCCAATATGCCAAAGAGTGACTTGCTACTCCACACAATCAGGAAAGAAATATCTAAATATCAACCTTTTAGGTCACTTGTTTTTCGAACAAGTTTTCCAAATTAATTCCAAATATAGACCTTTCTTACCAAAGTCAAAAGTAATAGGATTATCAATACCAAAATTCAACAACAGGACATCTACTGATTCAATTAAAGTATGGATGTGTTCAAAGGTTGAAGTCAAATCTGTGGAAAAATAGACATTAGTGATCACAGCCTAGGAAGCTCAAATGCCTATATTAATGAAATATGATTGACCAACAAAATAACACAAGTATATGAAAAATACTTAAATAATCAGTTACAATGAATAAGGCATATACTAAAATCAAAATGAAGAAGAAACAAGTTACAAAGATAACTTATCATCATCCTAATCACAATATTTGTCCCAATGACTAGTTAATTCGCAGTATCAACATTTCCCTAACTGACATTAACACCCTATTTACCACTGTTCCACCAAGTGTATAGGACATGGGGATGCAAGAGTGGGGAACCCCATCAAGAAAAAATGGATAATTGGGAGTAGGGAAAAAAATCAAGGGGATATGTGGAAGATACCACCAAATTTTAGGGAATGCCATAGGGGATGTTGGGGTCTCCGATAGAGGGGACCCTTCTAGAAATATTACGAAAAATAAATTAAATAAATGAAAACTAAAACATAATCATTTAAATCTTATACATAACAATTCGCCAATAGCATACATCATTATATGCATTTATAGAAATCTATTACCATTGTAGTTCTCATTATATTTAGAAAATCAAAAGAAATAGATTTAAGTCTTAAGATAATTGATCTAAGGATATCTAAAATGACAAATGAGGATAATTGTTGAAGGAAATATCCCAATAGTCTTTACATCCATCTATTGAATAATGAATAAGGACAAACCATGGGAATGCCACTATTTGAATCAAAATCATTTGCATTCTCCAAAATAATCAATTGCACACCAACCGACCCAAGTTGTGCCTCATCAGGTCCCTCCTCATCCTACCCATGAATTAGGTTTACATTCTTTTTTTTTCTTTTTTTTTCAATTTTTTTTTTCTCAAGAAGGTAGAATTTGGCCAAAAAGGAGCGGGAGCATCTCATTTTTTTAAGGGAACATGTCCCCCAAAAGGGGAAGTGGGGAAACATCTCCCTTGGAGTTCCCATGACCCAGGAGTGTGGGGAGCATGTCCATACCCGCAAGAACATGTCCCCATGTAACATTTCTATTTACATTATGATGTATCAAAATTACAATACGACTTGGATTGAAAAAAATACTTGGACTCGTAATCCAAGAAGTCCCATTGAAGAATATTATGAACAAACAATGTCGATAAAAATCAACCTTGGTGAGATTGATCCTTCTAGACTCTGACAGTATTATTTAAAAGTTTGACGATCATTTCATCTCATTTTTTAAATTTCGTCAAGGAGGAAGCATCTTGTGGAGGGGTGGCATGTTATGAACCTAGTTATGCAATACATAATTATAAAAAATTAGAACCTTTCATTATCATTGATCTCTTCAACACTATATAAAGAGATCACTATGTTCACTTGTATCAACAATCATTGATATTGATTTACATATATTTTTATCCATTATGGATAAACATGGATTTAGTATTTTTATGATGGTTCCATTCACGAACCATTTGGTTCATAAAACCACTTCACTTAGGGAAATTTGAATTGTGCCCATAGATTCGAGTATTACCCACAGACTTGATCAGTACCCATGATGTTATTGCTAAATTCATAGCTCAGAGTGCTCCATGCATATTAACAATATGTATGAGACATCTATTTACCAAATTTAATTTGAAGGGATGAAACCATAAAATTAAATCAATATCATCACACCAGCTAGAGAGCTTAGAAAGCACCGAGAAAATTGCAATATCTTATGCTATAGATGCACAAACAAAACAATAACAAAAATAATTAGTGCTATGCTATTAATTTAATTTCCCCTCCAATTAAATCAATATAATCACACCAACTAGAGAGCCTAGAAAGCACCAAAAAATTTCAAGATCTTATACTATAGAAGCATAAACAAAACAGTAACCCAAATAATCACTGCTATGCTATGAAAGGTCACTAAGTACTCGACCAAAACGAAGATATATAGGAAATCATGAACAAAAATGATATCTTCCCAGAATTGCAGGTTAAGTTTTAGGAGGCAAAATACAATAAATATCAATGACATAGAACCATGATTAACATAAATAAACATCAAACCTATCAACCCCCGCACCACTAGAAGATAGATGATAGTGACAGTCAGTTTCCACTATATTCTATTTAAGATATGTTCCTGTAGAGAGTGTTGCAAAAGTAGAACTTAAACTTTACTGCATAGTTTATATATTCTATTTCCCTAGAATTTGTTCTCTTGGAGTAGTATTTATGTGGTTTTGTAAGGTTGTTGTGGGAGCTGGTCCTCATCTTGCTGAAATGCCATGTGTAATCATCGACCTATCTCCAAAAAATTTCTATTCAATGAAGAGGGTTGATAAAAGGGAATGACATACCCATAGGAAAACTATTCCCAAAACACATGTGCAACTCTTCACTCCTAGACCACATGCTTAACAATCTCTAGTTTGCGACAAGCCATAGAACACATCTATTAGATTTGAGTTGTGGAGTTTTTCTTTAACTGCTAATCCAAGCACTTTGATGATTAAGAATTGAGTGGGTGAACAATGGCCAAGCATACACACAAAATCACAAAAAAATCCAGCACCTTTAGGAATCGCGTCAATGGTTCAAGCACAAAGATTGAACAATGCTTCAAGGCAATTTTCTTTTCTAGTCATGTGACTAGAGGAGAGAGTAGTGCATGCCAATCAAGGATTCCAAGACAAAAGAAGTAACTGGGCAAATTAATGGAAGGATATTCCAATTTTTTCCAGGATGCACATGGATGCTCCAAACTGCATAGTTAAGTACTTCATCAAACTACAACAAGAGCTTGGTCTAACAAACTGTTGATGTATATGTAACTTCGGAATGTATTTCACTTGTATTTCTTATATATTGTAACCCGATGTTTATTCTGGGATGTAATTGAGTTATGTCATGCCCTGATGTTCCTATCGGGAAAGTCTATAATGTAAACAAGTCATGTCAAGTCATTGTGGGTAACCCTCCTATTGTCTAAGGGTTAAAGTCCCCGCAGTTCCGGGGCACTAGGGTTATTAGACTCTCCTAGTGAGTTCAGCCCGAGTAAGGTTTTAGTCATGACGGGATTAGTATAAATAGAGATTTGGACTCTCTATTTATCACACAACTCATACACACTCAAGTGTAGCGCATAGTTGAGGAAGGAGAAGACATTGGGGCTACAGAGAAAGAAGGTTACTGCTGTCGGGAGATCACTTACTGTTTTGGGTTCTACTTTTGGTGTTGATTCTATCTCTGAGGAAGTTGCAGGGTTTTCACCATTTATGGTTTCCCCGAGGATAAACACTATGTTCATTGTCTCTTGTGTTTGATTGTTGTTCTTGTTATTCTCTCAGTTAAAGATCCTAATATAATGCTAGCTTAATGATGAAATTCTAACATGGAATCAGAGCTAACTTGAGAAGAAGACACTGTGCAGCTGTGGGAACTAGGGATTCCTAGTTTGTGGAACTTCCTCCATAAATTTTCAGCAAAAGTAAGGTGGAATAACTCTCCTCCTTAGGGCGCATCTTTTTGTCAAATCTGAATCCAATTCTGAGGTTTTTCAGTTTTGGACCTGACACTACTGCCAAAAATTAGGGCTTTTCACAGAAGAGGAATTTTTCAGTGATCCCAAGCCTGGATTGATCTCCTCCCCAAAATCGAAGTTAGCTATCAAATTCAAAGCATTTTGTTGGATAGAACTCTGGAAAAGCAAAACCCTGATTTGCTACTGAACCAGCATTGCAGGATTTCAGCTCCAAATCTAAATATGACATCTTGACCTGGTAAGATCTAAATATTTTATTTCCATTTGAGGTTCTCAGTTTAAGATGTCTCATCATACCAAGCTTGATGAAAAGCTTGAGGGAGGTGATAACTTCCGAGCTTGGAAGTATAGGATCTCCCTGGTCCTGGAAGAAAATGAGTTGGACTCCTACATCAATGAGGAGGTTCCAGTTCCAGAGGGAGATGAGGCTAAGGCCTTGCATAAGAAGAAGTTGGTTATGGCAAAGAGAATCATTGCTGATTCTATCAAGGATCACCTCATATCACAGGTGTCCTCCCTCAAGACACCTAAATCTATGTTTGATGCCCTAACCAAATTGTTTGAAGGGAAGAACATAAACAGGAAGATGGCTATGAGAAACCAATTGAAGAATGTAAAGATCCAGAATGTTGAGAGTATTCAGTCTTACTTTAAAAGGGTATCTCAGATCAAGGAGCAGCTGGAAGAAGTAGATGAAGAAGTGTAAAATGCAGAGATTGTGATGACCACCTTGAATGGTCTCCCTAGATCATGGGACTCTTTCATTTAATAAATCTGTGCCAGAAAGAAGTTAGTCAAGTTCAACAGACTATGGGAAAAATGCTCTCAAGAAGAAGCTCGGATAGCAGCTCAAGAAGAGAAGATGGGAAGTGAAGATCAAGCTCTCACAGTTCACTCCAAGAAAACCAAAAGGAGCCATCATCACTCCAAAGGTAAGATCTCACACTCTTGAAAAGATCTGACTACTATTAGATGTTACACATGTGATGAGAAAGGCCACATATCCAAATTCTTCCCTAACAGAAGAAACCTAAAGGAGAAGGGAAACAAGAGAAGACATCATGCTCATGCTGTAGAGGATGATGAACCTTATACAAAGAGAATCAGACAAGAAAGTGATGATTCTTCAAGTGAGGAAAATATGTACTGATATCCTCTCTCACGAGAACTGTTTCACATGGAAGCAATGATTGGATCATAGATAGTGGTGCTTCCAAGCACATGATGGGATTCAAAGAATCATTTGTGAAGCTATCTGAAAATGAGTTACCTCACAAGGTGAAACTTGGGGATGACTACCAGTATCCAATAAAAGGTATTGGTGAATCCTCCTATAAATTAGACTCTAGAAAGTATTTAAAGATGAAGAATGTATTATTTGTTTTAGGACTAAAGAAGAACCTCCTCTCCATATTTGCATTGGAGGCAAAAGGAATGAGGGTTGCTTTTGTAGATGGCCAAGTTCTTATGTGGCCAAAGGGAAAGACTTTTGATGATGCAATAGTGATTGGAGAACAAGAAGGAGTTCTATACAAGTTGAAGGGCCAACCAAATCAAGCTTTGGTTCATGACACAGTAGAACCAAATGAACTTTTGCATAGAAGGCTTGCACATGTGCATCACAGAGCACTACCACTTGCAAGCAAAGTTGTTGAAGGTCTTCTAGAAATTCAAGCAAAACATGAAGGGGTCTGCAAAGGATGTGCGAAAGGAAAGACCACAAAGAAGACATTTCCAAGTAGCGAGAGCAAAGCAAAAGGAATCTTGGAAATGACCCACTCCGGTGTATGCGGACCAATGTCATCAAGCTCACTAAGCGGGTATGTGTACTATGTTTCTTTTATTGATAACTTTTCTAGGAAGACACGGATGTACTTCATGAAGAATAAAGATGAAGTATTCAGCAACTTCAAGGAATTCAAAGCCTTGATCAAGAACCACACTGAAAAGAATATCAAGACATTTCAATCAGATAATGGTGGAGAATTGACTTTGAATGAGTTCAAAGAACTATGTAAAGACTCAGGGATTAAGAGGGAGTTGTCCACCCCTTATAATCCACAACAGAATGGAATTGCAGAAAGGAAGAATAGAACCATCATGGAAGCTGCAAGAGCTATGATTAATGATCAAGATCTTCCTATGCATCTTTGGGCAGAAGCAGCCAAAACAACAGTGTATGTACAAAACCGTACTCCACACAGAGTACTCAAGAACAAGACTCCTGAAGAAGTCTTCTCCGACAAGATGCCAGAAGTTAGCCATCTCAGACTATTCGGCTGTCCTGTGTACATACACATTCCAAAAGATAAGAGAACAAAATTAGATCCTTCAGGAAAGAAGGGTATATTTGTGGGATATTTTGAAAGCTCGAAGGCTTACAGAATATACTTCCCAAGGTTCAAGAAGATTGACATCAGCAGGGATGTAACATTTGACGAAGATTCAGCCTACATCAAATCCAGAAAGAAACCTACTGAAGAACCTGAAGAAGCAGAAGCTCCTAGAATTCATGATACAATCATGAATGAGGAAACTCAAGAAGAAGATCGAGAATTTGAAGAACCACAAAGGCCTGTAGATCCACCACAGGAGAAGAATCCTCACAAGAGGAAAGCTGCTTGGGTATGAGAGATTATCCAAGGTGCAGAAAGATATGGGGTTCCAGAAGAGAATCTTAGAGAAAGAAAGAGGACCAGATCCTGTTCCATTTATGTAGCTTTACTATGTGATTTTATTGATAAAGAACCTTCCAAATATGAAGAAGCGGCATAACAAAAAGAATGGAAGGATGTGATGATCGAAGAGTGTCAATTGATCATGAAAAATGATGTTTGGGATGTTGTCCCAAGACCAGAAGGGAAGTCAGTTGTAACTTCCAAAGGGATCTACAAGATCAAGCATGCTGCAGATGGTAGCATAGAGAAATATAAGGCAAGATTTGTTGCTCGTGGTTTCTCATAGAAAGAAGGAATAGACTATGAAGAAACCTTTGCACCTGTAGCCAGATACACTTCCATCAGATCAGTACTTTCTCTGGCTGTAGTGATGAAATGGAAGATACACCAAATGGATGTCAAGACTACTTTCTTGAATGGTGTAGTAGAAGAGGAAGTGTATGTGGAGCAGCCACTCAGTTTTGAGACTCATGACAGGGAGTCTCAGGTGTGTAGATTGAAGAAAGCCCTGTACGGTTTAAAACAGGCACCCATGACATGGTACAATAGAATTGATAGCTATCTATCCAGTTTGGGCTTTACCAAGAGTAAAGCAGATTCCAACCTTTACTACAAGGTTAAAGATAGCAACCCAGTGATGCTTCTACTATATGTAGATGATGTGCTTGTGATAGGTATGGATGGGTTGATTGCTGATATGAAGAGAAATATTGCTACCGAGTTCGAAATGAAGGACTTGGGTATGATGCATTATTTTCTAGGTATGGAGGTGTGGCAGACTATAAATGGAATCTTCCTTGGACAAGGGAAGTATGTAGTAGAGATCCTGAAGAGATTTGGGATGATGGACTGCAAGGCATTAACCACACCTATGGCATCAAAACTAAAGCTATTGAGTGATGCTTCATCAAAGATAGTTGATGCCACGATGTATCATCAGATGATTAGGTCCTTGATGTACCTGATGAACACGAGAACAATATTTGCTTTGTTGTGAACACCTTGAGCCAATACTTGATAGATCCGATACATGTTCACTTGACTGCTGCAAAGCATATTCTAAGGTACTTGAAAGGTATGATTGATTATGGGATCAAGTATAAGACTGATCAAAGGATTAACCTGAAGGGTTATGTTGATTCAGATTGGGCAGGCAGTGCCATCGATAGGAAGATCACTTCAGGGTGTTGCTTCAGTATGGGATCAGGAGTGATCTCGTGGTTTAGCAGGAAGCAATCCTGTGTGGCACTGAGTACAGCTAAAGCAGAGTATGTTGCAGCCTGTTCAGCTAGTTGTGAGGTAGTATGGCTAAGGAAGCTATTATCTGATTTATTTGATCTCCAGTTAGATGCTACTTGTATATACTGTGAAAACCATAGTTGTGTAAAGTTGTCAAAGAATCTAGTACTCCATGACAAGTCGAAGCATATAGAGATCAAGTATCACTATATCAAGGATATGGTGCAGAGAGGAGCAGTGAAGCTCCAGTATGTTGCGATGGATGAACAGATAGCTATTATGTTGACTAAGCCATTAGCTAGGGTGAAGATTGAGTACTTCAGGGAGAAGCTTGGTGTTCTCCAGATCGAGATTCCTCCCAAGAGGAAGTGATGTGTCCATGCTAAGCCCTTCTAACATGGTGAGAGGATTGGTTCCTTCCATGGTCAGATATAAGTGTTGTGCCCTTCCGACATGGTGAGAGGAATGGTTCCTTCCATGGTCGGATGTAAGAGTTGTGACATGGTGACAGGATTGGTTCCTTCCATTGTAAGGTGTATGTGATGATCCCACATCCAACATGAAAAGGGCTCGCTCTGTGAAGACACATCTAGTATGAAAAAGGACTAGCTCTATGTAGATCCCACATCCAGCATGAAAAAGGGCTGGCTCTGTGAAGACACATCTAGTATGAAAAAGGACTAGCTCTGTGTAGGTCCCACATCTGGTATAAAAAGGACCAGCTTTGTGATGCCACATCTAGTATGAAAAAGGAATAGCTCTGTGAAGACTCATCTAGTATGAAAAAGGACTAGCTTTGAGTAGGTCCCACATCTGGTATGAAAAAGGACCAGCTCTGTGATGCCACATCTAGTATGAAAAAGGAATAGCTCTATGAAGACTCATCTAGTATGAAAAAGGACTATCTTTGAGTAGGTTCCACATCTGGTATGAAAAAGGACCAGCTCTGTGATGCCACATCTAGTATGAAAAAGGACTAGCTATGTGATGCCACATCTAGTATGAAAAAGGACTAGCTCTGTGATGATACATCTAGTATGAAAAAGGACCGGCTCTGTATAGGTTACTATGACGAGAAGAATCAAGAGATAGCACCCGTGATGATGACCCAGTGATGATCCAGATCAAGTGATGATGATCCAGCAGTGATGATCCAAATCGATTGATGATCCAAATCTAGTGATGATGTCCAATGATGATCCAGATCGAGTGATGATCTAGATCTGATAATGAAGACGACTTGAAGATGAATATGACTTAAAGATGAAGATGACTTGAAGATGACAAGGACTCGATGATGATCCAGAAGATACAGAGAAGAAGACTTGTGCTAAAAATTGTGTCAAAAGAATACCTTCCTAGTTAAGAGGGAGTGTTGATGTATATGTAACTTCGGAATGTATTTCACTTGTATTTCTTATATATTGTAACTCAATGTTTATTCCGGGATGTACTTGAGTTATGTCATGCCTCGATGTTCCTATCGGGAAAGTCTATAATGTAAACAAGTCATGTCAAGTCATTGTGGGTAACCCTCCTATTGTCTAAGGGTTAAAGTCCCCGTAGTTCTGGGGCACTAGGGTTATTAGACTCTCCTAGTCAGGTCGGCCCGAGTAAGGTTTTATTCATGATGGGATTAGTATAAATAGAGAGATAGACTCTCTATTTATCACACAACTCATACACATTCAAGTGCAGCGCATAGTTGAGGAAGGAGAAGACACTGAGGCTAGAGAGAAAGAAGGTTACTGCTGTCGAGAGATCACTTACTGTTTTGGGTTTTACTTTTGGTACTGATTCTATCTCTGAGGAAGTTGAGGGTTTTCACCATTTATGGTTTCCCCGAGGATAAACACTGTGTTCATTTTCTCTTGTGTTTGATTGTTGTGCTTGTTATTCTCTCAGCTAAAGATCCTAATATAATGCTAGCTTAATGATGAAATTCTAACACAAACAAGGAACTACGCAAAACTTGATTGTTGGAAAATAAATCAATCAAGCGGTAAATTCAAGATTTGGTGGGCAAGGGCCACATTCAACCTAGCTCGTCACCTTGTGGATCAACCATTGTTTTGGTTTCAAAGAAGGATGGAACATAAATAATGTGTGGACAATTAGCTTTTGAATAAAATCACCATTGAGAACCGATATCCATTTTTGTTCACTGATGACCTCACAAGTCAAGCTCAAAGAGCCAAACATTTTAACAAGTTTGATGTGAAGTATGGTACCACTAGATCCCATCAAACCATAAGCTATGTGGAAAAAAACCTTGAAGAACACTAAGGATTGTTTGAATGGTTGATCATGCATTTTGGTCTTACTAATGCCCCTGCAAAATTCATGAGGATGATGAACAAGTACTTGTTGACTCATTCAATCATTTGTGATACTAGTTTTAGTAAAACCCAGGAGAACCACTTGGAGCAAGTATTCTCAACATTAAACAAAGGGAATCTACTTCTAAATATGCAAAGGTGTACATTCAAACAGACAAAACTCATGGTATCGTGAATTCCATATGAACCAAGATGGACACAAAATTAATACAACAAAGATTTTAGCCATTATCAATCGGCCATCATCAAAGAACATCCATGACATGTCAAGCTTTATGGGAATGACCAATTATTATAGTAAATTCATTGCAGAAATTGCTTCCACGTATTGCAGTTCTTTGGCAAAAAACCTCTGGCTGCATTCCAACATGATGCTAGATAAAGAGGCCACAGAGACTAGTTTAAAATGCAGAAATATATACTGAAACAAATTAAAATATTGAAAATATAGTTCTGCCCTACCTTAGCGTGTAATCCTAAAGTAAAAACATATGGATACTAGCTCTAAACACCTATAACAGCCACATATCACTGAAAAACATATATTTATAATAAATCTGCTGCTAACAACCCAATAACAAGAATAGTTTGACACATTTGCTAAAAAACAACCCAATATACCACAGATGTACTGAAAAATAGCCCAATAAACCATAGATCTACTCTCAAACAGCTGAAAAGCACACAAATCATGACACATCTACTCTAACAGTTGAAAAACAATCAAATTTGCTCTCAAACAGCTGAAAAACAATCAAATCTGCTAAAACTTAGCACCAAAACAACTAGTTTCTCCTTAGATATGCTAAAAAAAAATAGTAGCTAAAACTTACAAATATGTAATTTTGGGAAACCATTCAGGTAAGAACAGATCCAATCTACTCCCAAATCATCTAACGTGTCAATCAATTAAAAAAAATTCACTGATATACATTCAGAATTTTATCTAACTACTGGTCTGTACATTCCAATTTTGGCTTGGAAGCTATAATTTCAGTTTTGTACAATTCAATTTCTATATAAAAATCACCATGTAACATCCATATTGTTCCATATAATCATACGACTGCATAATCATACGGATTTGATTTTATGGCTACTCCATACAAAATCATACAACTTCATAGGCTGTACAACAACTGATTGAAATCATTGTACAATGGCTAAGACAGATTGTACAGTTACTGTACTATTGTACCACTGAATCCATCTGATTGCTTTTTTTCTTGGAACCTCAATCTATATGGTTCCATAAAAAAAACTGACTTTGCTTCAAAATTAAAAAATGAAATAATACCTAGTTTCGGCAAAACCCTTTTGGCTCTTCGATGTGCTACACTAGCAATCCCTCGAAGACTATTTGGCTCTAGCTAAGCTCTGATAACATATACACAGAAATCAAGAACATAAAGAAACTAGGATTAATATGGAAGAGATATCTGTATTGTAATGCATGAATGAGGAAGCAAAAGCTTTTTGATAAAGGGTTCCAATTGAGTCGAGTCAATCCACTTTATGAGTGTAGAATGAACCAAGAAACACAATAAAGTGAAATAGGGCATAAAAGCATAAAATAGAAATAGGGGATAAAAGCATAAAATAACTTTATTAATGCCAATATCTAATAGCTAATTGACCATTATAATTTGAGATTTACTTTAACACTCCAAATCCATAGCTAGAAAACCAGTTTCCATTAAATCTTTGTGCACAACATAGTTTGGTTGCTCACCCTGCCACCATCTTAAGTATCCAAAACTCCATCACGAGATTCTTCCCTACATCCTCAAATGTTAGAGAGTTGTGAAAATTATCACAACCATCCAATATCATACAAAACTATCCCTCTAGGTCCTAGGCTCTCCCCAAATGAGATTATCAAACATTATATCAGCCCTTTCTTTACAAACAATGATTCACTGAGTTCTTCTTCCTCTTCTCATTCTGCTTCTAGCTCTGAAGTGATTTGACATCCACATTTTATGTTTAACATGGGTATTACTTTGTATCTGTATTATTTTTTAACACTATTGTCTAGATTCTTGGAATTTTTTATTTTGTATATTAGGGTTAGGAGTTTCTCTTTTTCTTACACAATATTATTTTCAATGGTTGCACTTCTCTTTGTCCCATTGACCTTAGTATTGTGGTCATTTGTTAGATATTTATAAAATTATCTTATCCTATCTACAATGTTTTATCATTAATTTTATAGCAACAATGAATTTTGAATCGAAGTATTACTTGACATCCAACATTTATTTGTCAACATTGATAGCAACATCAAGACTCCATTGCTTCTATTTAACCCACATGTCACTAGTGAACATAGCACTTATTGTTCCACAACCTCATTGAACCTTTAAAATAAAATATAAAAAGTAGAAAATTGTGTATCAAGTTATCAACAAAGTGTTACCATATCTTGCTTTGAATTCAGCCTATATATAGGTCTATTTTGGTGGTGGTTGCAAGTGGACATCTTAATATTATGACCCTAGGCAATATAGGGGAAATCCTTGGCTTGGTGGGCCATCTCGAGTGGTTGAGTATTTTGAGCTTCACGCAAGAGGTCTCAAGGTCGATCCCATGGGATTCCATGTGTTGCATGACTCACTCAATATCCCTATTGAGTTAGGTTCGTAATTAGCTTCAATAGATTTACATTTGGTACCAATCATGAAATGTGCAGTAGAGCAGGAGGGTTTCCCTGTGAGGTTTTTCTTGGAAAGACAAAACTGGTGCATTCAATCTCTTATTAGTGTCCTCCAAAATATTGCATGAATAAAGGGTGTTCAATAAATATTAGCATACATGTTTTAAACAAGCAAACATATAACTTTATAAAAAGGAGTTACTATAGTAATCAAATTAAAATAATAGAGGGGTCGACAACATCTACGGCATCACAAAAAATATCTAATTAAATATTGCATTCTTCTTAAGTGAACAACCTACAAACCTCAAGAAATATGACCACAAAGAATCTCTAACAAAATACATCATTTTTCTATAGAGAGCAATCTACAAACCTAGAGAAATATGACCTAAAAGACAAAAGCAACGATGATAAAAAAAGGCTTGAATCCATCCATCCATAATATCTAAGTAACCCTCCTTTAACCAGTCACTTTGAATTGGCTCACTCATTTCAAGTTCGATAAAGGGCTTTATATCAACATCTATTTTCTACTTATCTTAAAGGGAACTATGGAGTTTCCTATATCTTAGGAGGATATATCCTTTAAGCCTTCCATTTATAGCAAGCATTGTTCCAATAAATAAGGCAAAGTATACCACATTAAATTGTAGCATGTATGCATTAAAAATTGGACTATTTCAAGGTATATTTCCCCCCTATTTTCCATTCTTAAACAATGATGAAAATGGAAGGAATATATTACCTCCTACACCCCAAATAGTTATGGTGTACCTTAAGCAAGACATTCCCACTTCAAAGGCCATGCAAGTACATATACCCCACCACCTTACCCAATTCTTTTGAAATAAACCTAAGTTTCACTCAAGTCCATTCTTATAAACACACAAACCTAAAAAACCATGCACTCTTCAACCCAAACATAATTTTCATAATGGATTTGCTTTGTAATTTGTTCATCTTGATCCCACCACAAGGGAAATATCAACTTGATGCCTTAACCTAGGCATGACTTCAGAACTTGGAAGTGGTGAATTTACCATTATGTGCAAGTCCATGGGTAAAATATGGTAAAGAGAAGTTGATTAACACCAATCTTATTGATTCCAGGCACTTTTCATTGTAGAACAAGGTGTAACTAGACCTAAAAAGGAAATTTGGATTAAATTTGAGGATAGATCTATGCGCGAAATCCTAAAGGGAAATTTTGGGCATACATGACCCTAAAACCACCATAAAACAACAATCTAGGAAGTCTCTGAAGGCAGATCAACTGTAAAAGGATTCACATCCAGTAAACTATAATTTACAATACATCCAATAAAAACCATTTCCTTCATATTTCTTGTTACCCACTTCTTGGCATGTGTGTCAAAATGTGGTAAGTATGGTTAACTCACATTTCTGGGTAGTCAACAGGTCTGCTCAACACATTAGGAAGTATTTTTGAGTTTAACATCATCTAGCCTACAAATCTGAATGCATTAGTGTTACTTTTGAGTAGTGAAGGTGATGAAACTAAGGTATAGTCACCAATAGGAAATTCTAGGAGGAATTACGACCTTCAAGCAAGAAAAAAAAGATATGAGCAGCAAGTCTGGGAGTCATATAGTAAGATTCTATACAACAATGAAAATAATTAACTTTTGGAATCGAGACTAGCTATTGTAGCAAAAATCAACAACAAATCTGGTTTTGGTCATGTTACCACCATACTAATATGTACCTGGTGTGTAAAACAAGTATTTTCCTAGTTTCCTTTTTTACCACACTCTCTCTAGTTATCAACTCAGGTATTGATTTTCCTATTTCCTTTCTACCTTGACCTATAACATCAACAAACAGACTAGGAATTTTGAATGAGAAAAAAGGGATATGCAACACATCCCTTAGAAATTGTGGCAGTTTGGTTACATTATCAACCACAACTATCAGCAACAGGTGGATCTATCAGGAACCATACCAATATGTCATTAGTAACATCAACAAACATATTAAGCATGTTAAGAAACTAAAATTAATCACTGAAGTTGTTGATGTATTTGTAACTTCAGAATGTATTCACTTGTATATCTTATATTGTACCTCGATGTTCCTATCGAGAGAATCATTTGTATTCCATTGTACCCTGATGTTCCTATCAAGAGAATCATTAATATAATAAATTCATTTAATCCCATTGAGGTTAGCCGTCCATTGTAAGTCAGGGCAATAGTCCCCACAATTGAGTTAAGGTTAATCCTCCTTGTTCATTGGAGGGAAAAGTCCCCACAGTTGAGGGGAGCTAGGGTTATTAGACTCTCCTAGAGATGTCAGCCCTAGTAAGTAATTTTCAAGTCAGAAACTAGTATAAATAGAGAGTGGGACTCTCTATTTGTTACACACACTCACTCAACTAGGGAGCATGAGTGATAGAGGAAGTGCTCACACAACTGAGAGAGAGAACAACTGTTGGAGATCATATTTTCTGTAGTTGGGTTTATTGCTGCCATTGGTGCTCATTCTATCTCTGAGGAAGTTGCGGGGTTTTCTCCTTTATGGTTTCCCCGAGGAAAAATGCTTTTTTTCTCTTGTCTCTTGTGATTATTGTTGTGCATGTTATTCTCTCAGATAAGATCCTAAGATCATATTGCTTAAATGATAAAAATATAACATGGTATCAGAGCTAAGCTGAGAAGAAGACACTATGTAGCTGCAAAACCTAGGGCTTCTTAATTTTGGGTCTCTCTCCACAATCCATCAACAAAAGGAGGCTAGGATTACTCTCCATTGAAGGGCGCATCTTTCTGTCAAAGCAGAATTTGATTCTGGGCATTTTCAATTTTTGCTGTGGGAAAATAGGGATTTTTATAGAAGAGGAATTTTTGAGTGATCCTGGCATAGGATTTCTCTCCTCATCAAAATCGAATTTTAGAGACCAAGGTTGAGATTTTTGGTTCGTTAAAACTCTGGGAAAGTCAAACCCTAATTTGACCCCGGGCCTGAAAAACCCTAAAATACTAAAACGGGTAGTTTTGGTACATTCTCTATATCTCGGGATTGAAGAATTCTCAGGGGCTGAAATTTTCACAAGCCAAAGATAAAGTCCTTATGTATCGTGTTTAAAAATTTCATCCTTAGAGTCACTATATTCTAGGAGATATGGTTCCTACAAATCAGGGTTCTCGCCTCTTCCAAGATTCATCCCTAAACATGACACCTAGGGAAAATTTCTATATCTTGGGATACGAAGGTCCAAATGAAAATTTCCAAGATGTTCTAGATAGGGCATGAAATTTAATTTTTGTGGTAAAAGTTTCAGACCCTAATGATGAAATAGGGACACGTGGACATTCTTACTAGTTAGCTTTGCTGAATGGTCCTGAAATATGTCACCTTGGGAAAACTATCATAAGTCCGGATTGGAAAAACCAATTCTGGTTAAACCTTTGGTTTTGGAAAGAGGATAGACGAGGCTAACTCAGTGCGAAGTTTCAGACATAGAGAAATAGTAATTTCATAGATATTGCAGAAACAGTATAGTATATTTCTGTAGATGGATCTTGGTATCCAGTGACCCTAGATGGATACATAGAATATTAGTAACAGAGGAAGCTACTTGTCACTCTGGTACATAATGTTTCAATGCATAGGTATGAAAGGAAGAGGGAGAATGATGCTCTTCTTCAAAGGGAGTGACTGCAGAAGATGTTGAGGTTCGACGTGATACAATAGGATGGACAACTTACTGATGACTCTAGGATTTACTAAGAGTAAAGCGGATTCCAACCTTTACTTCAAGGTTGAAAGAGGAAGACCAGTCATGCTCCTGTTATATGTCGATGACTTGTTCCTAAAATAAAAGAGGAACACATTAAAGTTTCAAGAATGAGACTTGCTACCGAGTTCAAGAGGAAGGACTTGGATATGATCCACTACTTTCTAGGCATGGAGGTGTGGCAAAATGCAGATGGAATCTCCCTTGGAAAAGGGAATTATGCAATAGATATCCTAAAGAGGTTCGGGATGATGGACTACAAGTCCATGACCACACCTATGGCATCAAACCTGAAGCTATTGAGTGATGTTTCATCAGATACGGCTGATGCCACAATGTATCGTCAGATGATTGGGTCATTGATGTACCTGATGAATATGAGACTAGATATTTGCTTTGCTGTGAACACATTGAGCCAGTTCCTGATGGATCCCAGACATGTTCACTTGATTGCTGCAAAGCATATTTTGAGGTACCTAAAAGGTACAGTTGATTATGGGATCAAGTATGAGGCAAATCAGAATATTAACCTACAGGGTTATGGGGATTCTGATTGGGAAGGTAGTGCCATTGATAGGAAGAGCACTTCAGGGTGCTACTTTAGTATGAGATCAAGTGTGATCTCTTGGTTTAGTAGGAAGTAGTCCTGCATGGCACTGAGTATAGCGGAGAGAGGAGAAGTGAAGCTCCAATTTGTGATCCAAATTGAGATCTCTTGAAAGAGGGAGTTCTAGCATAGCCAGTGAGACAGGTTATCTGAGCATAAAATCCTAACAAAGCTCGTAGGTTGCACAGACATAAATGATCCTATAGGTTTTCCTTAGATGTAATCAGTCCTGGAAAAACTCGCAGGTTATCCTTGGACATAATCAGCCTTGATGTGATTCTATGCTAGAAATGGACAGAGTGAAGTTTGAGTACTTCAGAGAGAATCTTGGTGTTCTCTAGATCGAGGTTTCTTCCCAT
>LPNX010802381.1:98257-110900 GCA_001517045.1 Pseudotsuga menziesii | reverse complement strand
AAAAAGTAGTTTTTTTCTTTCTTCCTCCAAAATTAATCAATATTATTTTATTATTTTCCTTAGGAGGCCCATTTTAGACCCCAAAATTCCTCTAATGAAGGGGAAGTGATGAGTCTATGTTCCCTTCTGACATAGTGGTAGGTGGGGCCTCCCATGGTTAGATGTAAGTGTAGAGCCCCTCTGATATGGTAGTAAGCAGGTCTTCCCATGGTCATATGTAAGTGCTTGGCCTTTCTAACTGGGTCAGATGTAAGTTGTGGGCCTTTCCTCAGATGGTAGATCCCATGCTGGAGGATGTAAGTGCTGGGCCTTTCCTCGGATGGTAGATACCATGCCGCAGGATGTAAGTGCTGAGCCATTCTAACATGGGGGCAGCGTTGGCCCTCCCATGGTTAGATGTAAGGGCTGAGCCATTCTGACATGGGGGCAGGCTAGGCCCTCCCATGGTCATATGTAAGGGTTGGGCCATTCTGACATGGAGGTAGGTTGGGCCCTCCCGTGGTCAGATGTAAGGGCTAGGCCATTTTGACATGGGGGCAGGTTGGTTCCTCCCATGGTCATATGTAAGGGCTGGGCCATGCTGACATGGGGGTAGGCTAGGCCCTCCCATGGTCAGATGTAAGTGCTAGGCCATTCTAACATGGGGGCAGGCCGGGCCCTAAATCACCCTTATGGATCCCATTGAATATGTTGTATTCTCCCAAATTCACATACAATCAAGAACACTCTGTTACTCCATGGAATACCACGATCCCATGGTTTATGCATCCTTCCACTTGACATCATAGTCATATGGAACAACTTGGAATTCCAAAGGATGCTAGGGTCCCATAACCATGTTTGAATCCCATCACTTCCAATTATTTTGAAAAATACTTCCATGTAATTGTACACCCAATCCTCATGTGCATGCATATTGGAGGTATTTAATTGCTGCAACATATATCTTTGTTGCTGATCACATGTCATGGAAATGTTAGTTATAACAAAAGTTTCATTGTAAAAACAAAAGGAACATTTACCTCCCAAAGTATTCATTTCAGTGATGCCTCTATCCACCCAATCAATGGATGAATAAGCATTCTTTTTGGCTGGTCCTAGTGGAGCGAATGAAGCTACCTCCTCCAAAATCATTTATTTCTCCAATAAGGGTATCTCACAATATTATTGGTGAACATATAGCGCTCGACCAACTTTCTCCATGACAATATTCTTCCAAAGAACATCCATCTTGGATTGTTCTTCCTGCTCACACTATCTCCCAATGAATGAAGTGTTAAATAATCTCCTACCAAGGTGAGAAAGATTGGCGTACCCTTGGATATCCATCTTTGTTTTGTACTCATCTATCCAATCCATGGATAAATAGGCACACCTACTAGCTGGTCCAAGTGACATGTTCTCAACTATTTCTCCCATAGTTGATTCCTCTTCATCATTCTTCAAAACAAGTGCTTGGTCAATATCATATCCCTTCATAGACACCTGCAATTAAGAATTTTCCTTATGTTTATCCTCCATATGATATTCCTCCATCACATCCAAATTATCTCCTTCCATGCAAGATGAAGGGTGTGGCACATTCAACTCCTTTTGAAGATGATATATCTAAAATTTGAATCTTGAATATCCTTTGGGTGCTCTCCAAAGAAACATATGTAACCTTTAATTCGCTACCAATCCTTTCTACTTCATATTCCTCTCTTTTTAGTGCACGATGGTAAATTTTGGTTACCTCAAGAATATGATTCCTATCTAAGATCAAGCTCATGTAGCTTTCCTTCATATTGGCCATTGCTTCTTTGACTGCCATGAACTCTTTTAAAAAGGCTTCTCCTTCCAACTCCCATCCAGAAGCTTTCCAATAACATCTTCTCACCAAAGAATTGGTGTCAACAAAGTTATTCATGGCTGCCATATGCTTCCCTCGTTCCTCCATTAGTGATCCACTCAAATGGCATGGCTCATAAAGAAGATCCCGCACCAATTTTTCTCCTTCCAATGGTTGACATATAAGTTCATCTCTTCTTCATGTGGGGGAACCATGGTGGCCTTCTCTTCCACCAAACCCTCTAATTCACAACCAAGTGGTGTGGGATTGTCTTCTACTTCATTATGAAGCTCAAGTGGTAACTGCAAATATGATTTATATTATTTTTATATTTGATCTAAAATATGTATTACCACCATTGGAAACATCATCCTCCTCTGCAATGATTTTGAAATCACCAACATAGAAACTGGAAGTGAATTCTCCTCCCACATTGCCAACTTCCTGCTGATGGGATACTAGGTCTTCAGTTGTGCATGGTTCCTCATTATCTTATTCTTGGAGTAGATTGGTGCAAGCCTAATATTCCTCATTATATTCCATAGTAAGGCTCAGATATACAACTTGTAATTCACTCTGTTTCGTTTCTTCCTTTGATTGGATAAAATCTATGAGTATACTATCACTTTTATCTCCAAGTGCTTCTACTTCACCATCTACAGGATTAGGTGGGTCATGTATCTCCTCGATGATTTTGTACAGAGTATATTGGTGCAAGAATGCTCTTCCTCATTGGATTCCATAGTAAGACTCAGATCTACAACTTGTGATTCACTATGCTTCATTTCTTCCTTTGATTGGAGAAAAACTATGTGTATGCTATCACTTTTATCTACAAGTGCTTCTACTTCACCATCTACAGGATTAGGTGGTTCATGGATCTCCTCAATGATTGTGTATGGATGATTTTCTCTTTGATCTTGATTCTTCAATCAATTATATGTAGCTTCTTATTATACGTGGCTACCACAAATAGGATGATTTCTACCCACTTCATTCTCCCCCAAAGCCTGATCTTCAATTATTGATTTGCCCTTTCCTAGATCACTTTCTTCAGAGTAATTCGTTGAAACTTTATTTGTTGAAAAACCCAGGAAGAGTCTCTTGAATTTATTAACTACAAGTGGTGTTGATAAGAACTCTGTAAACCTCTTTATACTCTTCTCAACATTCTGCAGTGACTCATCCAATGGATTCACCTTTTCTTCCTCTGACAAGGTGAGAAACCTTCTAGAAATTGGTGGCTCAAGAATACTATATTATTGGTATATGTAATCACAAAACTAACCATCCTAATATATAGGAAGGCATCCATCTATGTATATGACCTCTTCTTCTTCTTCATACTTTTCACGGTCTTCTTCAATAACTGAGACTAAACACATGACTGCAAACTCGGAAGTGTATTATGCAACATCTTTCCAACTGAAATTTTACTTTCCATAAGAGTAGAGGAAATTTGTATGATAAAAATTTAATATCCCCAAATTGGAATTTAGGATATATTAACTCTTACACGAATAATCAATCAGAAACTCTAGACTAGGCGTTGAAAATGCTCTGGGATTGACTAGACTTCTTGGAAACAATGCTAAGTTCTTATAAAAATCATAGAGAAATAGGTTAAGTATAATCAATTATATAATTAAATGGCTACAAAAATACATCAGAGACACATCAGATCAGAATTCATTCATAGTTAGCACAGAAGTTTCACAATTCTCAAGTTTCCTTTGCACAAAGCACTAGGACTATTTAGGTTTCGAGCATCAACGAGGATGAAATCGACTTGCAGGCTCATGGGAAACAAAACATATGAAAAATATATACTTTATATTGGAATATGTTTAAATCATAGGTTTAGATAAATTTTGACATGGTTTGAGAGTAACATTTTAGCCAAGACAATTCTAGGACAACTCAACTAGTCTTGATTCAGGGCTTCCCAAATGACCTCAAAGGATTTTGAATTTACAAAGTGAGACATGTATGATGTTTATTATGATGTTAAATAGCTTAAATAATATAAATAATTCTAATTCATGGAGTATAATTTCATTTACAGAAAGATTACTGAAAACTAGACAATTTCTATGCAAATCTAGACAAGGACTTGTAGATAACTTTAGAGATGCAAAATTTTGTATTGGAATAAATTCAGGAATGATAAAAATGGTTCAAAAATAGTAGTAAACATAATATAGGATTACATTAAGTATTCATAATTATATCAGGCTTGACTTCTTCATAGATAGATAGAGAATTGAAGAGAATTAAGAAGAATTTGAGAAGATTCAAACTTGATCTTGGTCTGTCTTCTTCTTGGATTTTGAACTTGATTGGATTAATTCCATCATCCTCTAAATAGCATCGGAACAAATACCATCTTGGACTAGGGGCACATCTCCCAGTTCAGAGTAGCATAATGCTCTCAATGCAAAACAAAAATTGTCAAAAGGTGGGAAAGTGGTGTGCTCCTATTCTTTTATAGAGTGAGTGAATTGTTGAGAAAGTCACCCACCCTAGTGCACCCTCATGAGGAATATTGTGACTTTATTTCTTTGCTTTCTTTCCAATCTTTTATTTTTTGGCTTTTTCCTTTACTACTTTATCCTAGTTTATTGATTTATCTTTCTTTTCTTCCTGCTTTATCCTGCTTTACAATATTGTCATGCTTTATCATGATTTCTTCTTTATCCTATTTTTCTACCTTTATTGTGTTTTAGCCTACTTTCCTACTTTGTATTTCTTTTCTCCCTTCCCACTTTATGCCAATTTTTTTCTACTTTATCATATTTCCTTCTTTTTTTCGATTTCCAACTTTAAATGCTTTCTCCTTTCTTGTTTATTTTGTAAAATTTCTTTTGGTCAAACCTTATCTCCTAATGCACCCTCATGGCCCATTATATTCATTTATTTTATTAAAATACAAACTTATTGATGGAAAATAAATTATCTAAGGTGCATTTTCAAACATTGGGAAATAATAATTGCCACTATTAATTAATTTCCTTGTTTCAAAATTTAATCCCAAGCATATGAATTTTTCTTCTAAAACCATAGGGACCGAATGACTAATAGGATTATCCATATGTCACCAAAATGGGGTTCTATGTTTTATTTCAGGATTTTGCAGTATTGTTTTAGAAGCAATTTCTTCCAATACTTTCATAGCATTGTTAAAAAATTATTTTTGCATAGATGAATTAGGATAATTATCTTCTTTTCCTTGTATTATTTTTATGTGGGGGTTATCCCCTTTGATCTTTGTGCCTTGCCTGATAATTACTTTCAAATTCTTAGTTTTCAATGCTTCATGTTTAGGAATACTAGACAAGAGATTAAAACTTTTTTATTATGAAGTATTCCTAACATAACAAGGTAGTCTTCTATACTATGGTTCCCCACCCACATTTTGTAAAAAAATTGAGGTATATTCTGTCTTTTCATAGGAAGTAAGGACTAAAATGTTCTTCACTATAACAAATGAAGAAGCATGTATTTCCTTGACTAGATGAACGATTCCTCAATTATTATATATTCCACGATGGTTATATACACCTTGTTGGTTGTTCCCATTGTTGCACTGGCTGTTAAGGCGAGAGTCTTGACGGTTTTTCTCAACAGTCTGTGTGTGGTACACTGTATGATAATTTTCCTTAGTATTCAAGTTCTTGATACATTTTGCAGTAGTTTGTTGCATTATTCGACATATGCTGCACCATTTTGGTTTTATATTATTAACATATAGGGGCAATATTTCCTCGAATGTGACTCAAACCTTTCACAAAATTAATAGAATTATCTTGTCTGTGTCATGCAAAAATTCTCTGGTGTTTTCTCTTCCGAAAATATTTTGGGAACTTCTTGGAGTTATTACATTTCTCTCTCATATGTTTTTCTGTCATTATGATATATTATTCACTCATTGTAGGGAATTTGTCCTTGGTATCTCCTTCGATCAAACATGTGGTACACCATAAATTGTTATGTCTCGTGGTGAGGTGTTGAAATGATCTTTTTGTTTTTTCTATTTTTTCTTCCAGTCGGTTGCTGAAAAGTCAAGTCAAGTAGTGTGCATTCGACTAGAAAATTAATTGTTTGTTTAAGAAATCATTGTATGTCATGTAGTCATGCAAGAACACTGGATTTTTAATTCATGAATGAAGATCTCCAGTAAAAAATTTGATCACAACAATTCGGTCCATTTTAGATGGCATTTGACTAAGGAAATATTTGATTCTTCTATCACACTCTCATACTATTTCTCCTATTATTTGATTGATTTCTTTCAATTTGTGTCTGACCATATGCTTAATGTCATCTTCTTTGAATAATTCCAAAAAAATCTCTAACTTGTTTTTTTTGTCTTGGGCCCTTCTTCAATAAAATTCATGTACCAAGTGAGTGCTTTATTCCAGAGACCACCTGAAACTATGCAATTTGTTGATTCTCATAAGGTTAGCTTTCTAAAGGATTCACATACAAACTAATGTTTCTTAGGGTCCCCATCCCCTTCAAAATAGGGGTATTTATTGGAATATGATGAGCCATGTTAATAGAAATAACAATTTTACCTTGGGTTTAAATACTTACTAGAGTAGAATGAACGATTGAGTGTCTTGATATTTCACAATTTCTACTAACTTCTTGTTTATGTAAGTTGTACCAAGACATAAGTACTTATTCTACATAATTCTTGTAACTAGGTTAGATCTACGGATTTTTAGTCGCTTCAATCAATTATGTTTCTCAAGGGGGAGGGTACCTCCATGTGATTTGAATATAATAAATTAAAAGAGTATCTTCTGAATTCGGGTGTGGAGGTAATCTAGTTACCATGTGGTGGTTGTTGAATAATCAACCGATCTGTAATCCATCCACATTGATGTAGTCGACTCCATATGTTATTTTTTCATGGTCCTAGTCCCATGTCGTGCTCAACGATTTGTCTAATGGCCAGACTAGTCATGATTATCACTGTACAGAGTTGACAAGAGTTGATGCATATGGAATTGAAATATGAAAGGTTTGCAGGGTCAACACCATCACATTCAACCATTCTACCGACGTTGACACTTCACCTTCTCTCTCATCTAGTCGACTTTCCCTCTACTCAGGAAGGAATTTTAGTTGCTTAACCATTTCAAATGTCATGTCCCCACCCCTCTACCGGAGAGAAGATGCGACCATAATTCTATAAAGACCGAGAAATATAAGCCCCATGAACGTAAATATAAATTTAAATGCATTGAACATAACATATATACATGCCTAATGCAATCTACAGTGGAAGCATACACATTCATTAAACAATCACATGTTCATCATATTTCATTAGAAAATACAAATGAAGTGATTAACATAGAGATACTTAACTTATGAAGAATCTTGTACCGCAACCAGCTACGTCGCTACAACGTTCCACCCAACCATAGGCTAGTGTGCTCATCAATCTCTCAACAACACTTCCACCAGGAATAAGTGGACACTAGCAGACTCACACATAGCCAAGGATATTACCAAAATTCAGCCAAGCCAACAAAGTTGGGTTTATCAGGATGCAAAGGAGATGGAAAGGTTGACTACTAAGCTAGTGAGATCAACCACAAATCTATGGACACCTACACCAGATCTAGCCTGGCTTCTAGAACATCTACACACCCAACAAAAGGAAGCACCCCCTTCTCTGCTACACAGTCCTTGAGGCCATGTCTTCCCTTTCAATGTTATTCAAGGTGTGCAAAGAAGAAAACCAACCCCCTAGATATGTCTGTGAGGTTCCTTCTCACACTAGATTAATAAAGATAGTTCATACCCTCTTTCTACTCCCAAATCAGTTCAGACCAAAGCCAAAAGATGCACCCACAACACAATACGATTTTTGGGTTTGAGGAAAAATAGTTTGGGTAGCAAAAACGAATTGACAAGATGGGTAAAACAGCCCCCTAACATAAATTCTATTTCCAGATATGTTTATGGACTTCACATGGCCAAAACAGATTCAACAACACCCAAAATCGTGGGTCTCTTCTCCCACTCACTGGGCATTACAAAAAAAACGATTTCCAGATTGGAAACAATGGGGAAATGCAGCAAAATCGTGGGGAAGGAAAACTAGCCATTGATAATTACCAAAAATGATTTCCTAGCCTGAGGAGAATGAGGTAAACAACAAAAAATGTGAATGGATACACACACAGGAAGTTCCAGCTGCCTCCAAGAGCTCCACATGAAGGAAAATGGTGAGGAAAACATGAAAACATGAAAGCATGAGGGAATGGGCAGTATTTTTGGGAAATAACTTTCCCCACAAGTCAAAAATCATTTTCCCAAAACTGGGTGTTTCCCAAAATTCGAATTTGGACTGCCATACCTTGCCCATCCCATGCAATAACTCACCCAACCAATTTCTGGAAGAACTAAATGATTGGGTGAATAAGACAAGAAATGTAGTTGACAGTTTTGATGGGTTCTCCCTTTGACATTTGGATTTTCCCCATTGGCCCAAATGTTTGAATACCCCCCCTCCTTATCCTTAGGAAATCATGCCCCCATCTCATTATTTGTTGCATTGACATAACTGGTTGTGGTTTTTTAATTAAATTGCATATTTACATGATGTCTAAAATTATAATGTGCCGGCTAGAACAAAATACCATCAGAAACGATTTTTAATCACCGAAACATAAAATGCTAAATTGATGGTGGGGATTTTGCCTTTATCTCCACACCACGATTAAATACAATATTTACATGATACACATTTTTAATGCAAATGGGCTCAAAACTGGGGTGTTACATCAACCACTTTCTTTAAACTTATTTTCTCGCTTAATGAACTTGCAATATCTCTCAGCTTCTCTTGTCACTTGTACCTCTTTTATCTTTCTATTTTTTGAATATCTATTATTTTTTGTGAGCTCATAAGCACTTATTTTGTCAAGGAAGACTTGACTTCTTACATGGATTCATTCTTGTATTTTTTGTTGACTAGCATCATCCTTCTATTCTGAACACATGGTTAGTGACACTCCATTACTGACCCAACTCTTGGGTTCAGCAATGGATTCCAATATTTTTTCTTTTGCTCCCAATTTGATGAAGCATGCATGTCCAGTGGAGGTCATGGCTCTACTATGGGGCCGAATCAATTTTTAATTAGAATTTTATATAGTAAGCTCATTATCAAAAAGAAAAATCATTCGTGAAGGTCAGTTAAAAATCTGTTTCGAACTTGGTGAATTGAAGTTCTTTCTTCAACATTTTTTTCTTCACAGAAATATTCACACATATTTTCAAGCTACTTATATAGATTTGTTCTTCCTCAATTATAGATCTTTTTCTTTAACCATCTTTCATTCTGGGCATTCAACTTGCTCATGAACATTGTCGAGGAATTTATTTATCTCATGGGGAACAACTTATATAAATTTTTCATGGGACTCAGTGAAGAACTTTTCTTGGGCCTGTACAAATGTATTGAAACTTGTTCCTTCTAGCATAATTCTATATGTAATTTTCAAATTTTTTATTCCACCGGTCTCTAATTTCCTCTCCCTTTCTATATACGTATATATGAATGTTGCATATCCTAGGTCAGTACTACCAACATGGAACCAATGTTGTAATCTATGGGATTACAGATATTTGCCAGTTGTGCATCAACCTCAATAGATGTAAAATATACATTGCATACCTAATCATACATACATAATGAGGGATAAGGAGTTAGAGTAATAGGGATCAAAGGAACAGGTATCTTTATTAGAATAATAGACCAATCATGTACAAAATCAAAGCTTCTTTACCCTATCTCACCCAACTGTTATATATTTGATTCATATAGTTATTCAATTACAATTTCTTAAATGCTCATTCAGTTTCTTTGACCAACACAACTAACTGATTGAATTCTTCCTAGTCAGCTAGATGACTAGGCCTCTCCAACATAGAATCAAATTTATACACACTTTTTACAATAAGTTCCTTCACCAAAAAACAAGGCTATAGTCTCTAGTTGCATCTATACCTTAGCACATATGAGCATATGAGCATTGTAACTTTCGCACATATGAGCATCATAAATTTTGTCTTATCTCTTGCTAAAATTATACAGGTTAGAGGCAAGGAGATTGCAGAGGAGTAGGAGACGTTGCACTCTCTTTTGGATTTCAATCATCGATCGCTAGTTGACGAGGTACTTTAACTTAGGTTTCAATGCAATATAGAATCCAAGTTGATGTTTAATTTATTATTATTTTAATGATTACATGCATGATGTCATGGTAAACAGGATCGTATACAATTGGGAATCGATGCTCCAGTGATGTTCAGAGAGGAGTGGGAAAGGTTGATTCAACATCATCTTGGTGAGGGCCCATCAAGTCAACATTGTCCAAGAGATTCTACATAGGAAGCTTTGAAAAATATCAACATGGACTTGAGCCAGGAAAGTTTATCATCCACTTAAAATTTTAAAAGGATGTATTCTTATAAATTTTAAGTACTATTTAAATCTAGAACTAACTTACAGAGTTCAAAATTTTAGCTTTTGTAGTTCCAATCTTTAGAGAATCTTTTTGATCACATGTTGGAAGTTCCCACACTAGGGGCATGGTGCAGGAGGTACTAGCGGTGGGGATGCCACACATCCCATCAAGGACTTAGTCCTCATATTGGATGACACTTGTTCATGTGTGCACAATTTTTATTGTTATGTATACATATATACTTGTATTTTTTATGAACTTGATGGATTATTTCATATCACATTTTTTCTTCATAGATATATGATGTATTATGTTTATATCAACATGGGTTATATATCTCATGTTTATGTTTATGTGGATGTGTGTACATGTTATTTATCTTTATTAAGTATATTTATCACATGTATGTTAACTTTATCTTATATTTATGTCAAGGAGTGCACGCTATTTATGTTTATGTTTATGTCATCAATCATACAATTTATAATTTTGCAATTAGAAATTACAAGTTTAGGATTAGAAGTTACAATTTACAATTTTACTTTTAGAAGTTATAGGTTTATATTATGCTCATGTTCAATGTTAATAATGTTATTTATCTTATATTCATTTGTTATTTTACAATTCATGCTATCAATTACAATTTACAAGTCACAATTACAATTAAAAGTTACATTGTAATATTTAAATACAATTTCACAATACTAGCTCATGATTGTACAATTAAAATTTTAGAAAACGATAAACTAGATTTACAAATTACTAATGTTACAATAGGGAATTATGATTTATCATGTTAGTTACAATTAATAAAAATGATTAGAGTTACAATTTACAATCAACAATTACAATTACAACTCCCCTTGGTTGGGAAATGATTCATATCATGTTACACACATAATATTATTGTTCTGCAATGGACTCTTAGATTGTGGATTGAATAAGGATTATATGTTGGGCGTATAATATGTTAACTACACTTAACAATTTGCAAAATAAGTTGAACAAAAAACTTATCAACCCTGCCTATAAAGAGGTTCGAGGATAGTGGGTTAGCTATAAAGGGGTAAATGTTACAAATATTAGTGACTTCGGGTGGGACAAGTCTATGAAGGTAGTGGGTTACACTTTCTTATGTGGGTAACATATGTGTGTCACTTATGTGGGTGAAATAAGCATGTTGCTTAAGTATTAAGGGATCCAAGGATAGTGCATTAGATAAAAAGTGGTTTAGATTATGATAATTAATTGTTTAGGTGTTAGGGGTTTAGTATAGTAGATTAGCATCACTTATGTTAGCCACATATGTGCATTATATATCACATACATGTGTTTCCTATATTTGACCCTTAATACGTTATTCCAATTCTTATTGGGTTATGGGTCTATGTGTGTTGGTTAGTTTGATTAGTTTCTTATTTGTGTAAGTTAGTTGGGTTAGTTTATTATGTGTCTCTAATGTGTGTTAGGTGTATATGAGCATTAAATGCTTATGTGGATTAAGGGTTAGGGGTATCATGGATTTCAAGGGTAGTATGTGACATATAAAGGGGGTTGAGGTCATGGGGGTTATTGTTAGGGATCAAGGGTTAGTTTAGTTTTCAATTTACACTTATATGTGTTTCCTACGTGCATAAAATGGGTGCATCACCTATGCACATACTTTATGTTTATTAAGTGAAAGTCACCATCATAATGAAGGTTACCATCATTATGTGGGTTACCAACACTTAGTTGGGTTGGTTTCTTAAATGTGTCGAGTACATATCTGTGTTAGAAGGTGAAGTTAGGGATAGAGGGTTATGTCTTAGGGGGTTAAGGAGTAATAGGTAAACTAAAGGTGTTTGAGTTTAGAAGGGTTTAGTGGTATAGGGGTAAGGAGATCAAGGTATTGGTTTTGGTGTCCCTTATGTGGGTTACATGAGTGTGTGGCATAATTGTGTTGCATATATATGTCACCCATGTGTGCCCTTTGATTTGTGGGTATTGTTAAATGGAAAAATAAAGTCAAAATTAATGGAAAAGGTAGTAAATAACTACTCGGTTGACGTATTAAGCTTGATTTAGAATTTTTTGAATTCTTGATCAAGCTATTGATTAACCACACATTAAACCTCAAACAAGGTATTTTCAAAATGCACACAAACACTAGATCAAGGGATTTAAAACAAGATTTTAGGCCCTTAAAAAAGGCATTTTACTGCTCTTTTTGTCAGACATAAGCCATGTCCTACTGTGCACCTTAGAGGGAGGACTTCATACCAATGGATTCATCAACGAATCATCTATCCATTAGCATATAATTTACATGTTTATGAGT
>LPNX010802381.1:82177-98212 GCA_001517045.1 Pseudotsuga menziesii | reverse complement strand
ATATATATATATATAAACTATTCATTTATTACTAAATTATTTTACGTGCACAAAAGCCACTTGTAAACTTTTCCTTAGATTTACAAGAACACACCTATCATTAAATGCAAATTTTTCATATTAAATAATATTATTACTATTTTTAAAAATATATAGGTGGAAAGACAACATAATTCTCTACAATTTGTTCTTTTTTTGTGTGTCAAAATTCTCAAGGCATATATGAGTTTTGAGGGCTTCAATTTAATGAATGAGTAAAAAAATGAACTTTCACCATCACTTTTTGCCAAAAAGTGTTACCCATCTTCATGGATTTACCTATAAATGAAAGAATACAGTGCTCGAATTGGTCATTGTTCTTATACTTCAATAATTCACTACATTACTTTGGTTACCAAGCAGGAGAATCTGTTAATGTATTTGTAACTTCAGAAGATATTCTGATGTATATTATCATTGTATATTGTTGTACACCCATCAAAGATATGTTCGCCTCCTTTTGGGATGTCATTATTGTGTATATACCTTAAGGTATGACCTCCATTGTAAGTATGAGAAATATTCCATAGTGTGACATCATGTAATGTATTTTTTGAGTCTCTCTAGGATAAATTGACCCTGTTAGGGTATATTTCGCCCCTATTTATGTAATATGTCAGTCACTTGAAAGGTATAAATAGGGAGGCATTGTCCCTCATTTATACACACCTTACACTCACTCAATTTTGAATGAGAGAGAGAGATACAAGGAGGAGAGATAGATAGTTGTTGAAGACTTCTTATTACTAGGTTTGTTCATCTTATGATATGGTCTTTGTGACTGCACTATTATAAGGAAGTTTGCAGGGTTTTCTCCTTTATGGTTTCCCTGGTGAAAATCTTTGTGTCTTGTGTATTTGTTTTATCTTATGCATATTATTGTACTTTTTATTCTTTCAAAGATCCTAACTAAGCTAATAAGATATAGAAAAACTAACATGGTATCAAAACCTCTGAAAGAAGGCACTCTGTAGCAGCGAAAACTAGGGATTCCTAGTTCAAGGTCTTCTCTCCACAAATAATGAAGAAAACAGGGCTAAGCTAACTTGCCTCAGTAGGGCGCATATTTCAATTTTGACTCTATCACTAGTGTCAAGAGAAACTAGGGAATCAGGTTTTGGAGGCTTCCCACCTCAATATTTAGAAAAGGACCCTGCTGAGAAACTCACCTCAAGGAGGCACAGCTTTCTATCCAAATAGAATTCCCAAACTCCAAGTTTGGAAAATTAGGGTTTCACTAACAAACCCTAGGTCAGCCAGCTCTGGAACTATGTCAGACACCTCAAGTCGGTAAGATATAAATCTTTTTTATTTCCATTTGAGATTCTCATTTGTTAAAATGACTCACCATACTTAGCTTGAGGACAAGCTTGGAGGGGATGATAACTTCCAAGCATGGAAGTACAGAATCTCCCTGATCCTTGAAGAAAATGATTTGGATCAGTACTTCAGTGGAGAAGTTCCAAATCCAAAGGGATATGAGGCTAAGGATACTCATAAGAAGAAATTGGTTAAAGCTAAGAGAATCATTGATGATTCAATCAAGGATCACCTCATCCCCCATATGTCATCATTCAAGACACCGAAGGAAGTATTTAATGCTTTGAAAAAAAGTTCAAAGGCAAGAATATCAACTAAAAGATGAATTTGAGAAACCCATTGAAGAATGTGAATATACAAAACTCAGAGACTATAGAATCCTACTTAACAAGGGTTTCTCAAATCAAATAACAACTTGAACCAGTTGAAGAGAATATCAAAGAAGGATAAATTGTAATGACTACCTTGAATGGTCTCCCTATATCATGGGACTCATTCATTCAAGGAATCTGTGCAAGAAGGAATTTCATCTCTTTCAACAGACTCCAAGAAGAATGCACAGAAGAAGAATCTCGACTCATAACAAGAGAAGAGAATATGGGAGAAACTAAAGATCAATCTCTCATAGTTCACACTAGGAAGAACTACAAGAAGAAGGAGAACTGGGAGAGACATCATCACAAAAGTAGATGATGTTATGATCTGGCCTAAAGGAAATAAAATAGATGATGCAACAGTGATTGGAGAAGTGTTGATGTATTTGTAACTTCGAAAGATATTCTGATGTATATTATCATTGTATGTTGTTGTACCCCCATTGGATATGTGTTTACCTCCTTGTGGGATGCCTTTATTGTGTCTATACCTTGAGGTACAACCTTCGTTGTAATTTGGGTCAATAGTCCCCAATGTGACGCAGGGATAATTTTAGGGGCAAATTTTAGCCCAGTGGGCTATTTTTCCTTGTTTTTCTCCCAAAAACGATTCACCATTTTGCATTTTTTGAAGCCCTATTTCACCCAATTTTTATGGGGTAAAAAAATTTCACCCTAAAAATCACCAAATTATTATATAAATGATATAAAATACTTGGAAATTAAAATATTTTTTGAAAAATATCGCCAATCATTTTATAGTTGCCGTTTTAAGAATTGGTAATATTCACCAGCATTTATACAATTTTAAATAAGTAAGGTTCCTTAAAATCATCCCTGGTGTGACATCATGTAATGTGTATTTGGAGTCTCTCTAGGAGAATTCAACCCTATTAGTGAGACAGTTCGGACCAGTCATGTATTTGGTCAGGCACATGAAAGGTATAAATAGGGAGGTGCTCTCCCTCATTTATACACAACTCACACACTCTCAAGTTTTCATGAGAGAGAGAGAGAGAAGGGAGGATAGATATATAGTTGTTGAATACTTCTTATTACTGGGATTGATCATCTTATGACACAGTCTTTATGACTGTACTATTATAAGCAAGTTTGTGGGGTTTTCTTCTTTGTGATTTCCCTTGTGAAAACCTTTGTTTCTTGTGTATCTATTATATATTATGCATCTTGATGTACTTGTTATCCTTTTAGAAAAAGATATTAATTAAGCTAATAAGATCTAGAAAAACTAAGATGGTATCAGAGCCTCTCTAAAATAAGTTATTGTGTAGCCATGGAAACTAGGGATTCCTAGATCAAGGTGTTCTCTCCATAGATCATCAAGAAAGGAGGGCTAGGATAACTCGCCTCAGTAGGACACATATTTTGGTGAAAGCAATTTCATATTTGAATAGGTTTCATTTTTTACCCTGACACTGGTGTTGAGAGAAACTAGGGCATCAAGTTTAGGAGGCTTCCCACCTCAGTCTTCAGAAAGTGACTTTACTGAGAAACTCGCCTCAAGGAGGCGCATCTTTATGCCCAAACAGAATTTTGAAACACTAAGTTTGGAAAATTAGGGTATCTATGATAAACCCTAGGCCAGCTAGCTCCGGAACCAGGTCGGACACCTCAAATCAGTAAGATATAAATCTTTAATATTTCCATTTGAGGTTATCATTTGAAAATATGACTCACCATACTCAAATTTATGACAAGCTTAGAGGGGCTGATAAATTTCAAGCATGGAAGTACAGAATGTCCCTAATCCTTGAAGAAAATGATTTGGATCAGTACATCACTAAGGAGGTTCTAGAAATAGAGGGAGATGAGGCTGAGGATGCTCATAAGAGAATCATAGCTAAGGCCAAGAGAATCATTGAATATTCTATTAAGGATCACGTCATCCCCCATGTGTCATCATTCAAGACACCAAAGGAAGTATTTGTTGCTTTGACAAAAATGTTCAAATGGAAGAATATCAACTGAAAGATTAATTTGAGAAACCCATTGAAGAATGTTAATATACAAAACTTAGAGACTATACAATCCTACTTTGCAAGGGCTTCTCAAATAAAATAACAAGTTAAAGCAGTTGAAGAGAATGTCAAAGACGGATAAATTGTAATGACTACCTTGAATGGTCTCCATATATCCTCGGACTCATTAATTCAAGGAATCTGTGTAAGAAGGAAGTCATCTCTTTGAACCGACTACGAGAAGAATGCACATAGGAAGAATCTTGACTCGTAACAAGAGAAGAGAAGATGGGAGTAACTAAAGATCAATCTCTCACAATTCACACTAGGAAGAACTACAAGAAGAAGGAGAAGAAGGGAGCCATCATTATAACAATAGATGATTTTTTGATCTGGACTAAAGGAAAGAAAATAGATGATGCAACAATGATTGGAGAAGTGTTGATGTATTTGTAACTTCAGAAGATATTCTGATGTATATTATTATTGTATGTTGTTGTACCCCCATTGGAGTTGTGTTTACCTCCTTGTGGGATGTCTTTATTGTGTCTAGACCTTGAGGTACATCCTTCGTTGTAAGTCAGGTCAATAGTCTCTAGTGTGACATCATGTAATGTGTATTTGGAGTCTCTCTAGGAGAAATCGGCCCTGTTAGCTAGACAAGTCATGTAGTTGGTCAATCACATGAAAGGTATAAATAGGGAGGTGCTCTCCTTCATTTACACACACCTCACACACTCTCAAGTTTGAATGAGAGAGAGAGAGAGACAAGGGAGGAGAGATAGATAGTTGTTGAATACTTCTTATTACTGGGATTGATCATCTTATGACACAGTCTTTGTGATTGTACTATTCTAAGGAAGTTTGTGGGGTTTTCTTCTTTGTGGTTTCCCTGGTGAAAAACTTTGTTTCTTATGTATTTGTTATATATTATGCATCTTGATGTACTTGTTATGCTTTTAGAAAAATATCTTAATTAAGCGAATAAGATCTAGAAAAACTAACATGGTATCAGAGCCTCTGTGAAAGAAGGTATTGTGTTGTTGTGGAAACTAGGGCTTCCTAGTTCAAGGTGTTCTCTCCACATATCATCAAGAAAGGAGGGCTAGTCTAACTTGCCTCAGCAGGGCACATATTTTGGTGGATGCAATTTCATATTTGAACTATTTTCATTGTTTACCCTAACACTAGTGTTGGGAGAAACTAGGGCGTCAAGTTTCGGAGGCTTCCCACCTCAATCTTCAGAAAGTGACTTTGATGAGAAACGCGCCTCAAGGAGACACATATTTATGCTCAAACAAAATTCCCAAACTCTAAGTTTGGAAAATTAGGGTATCTATGACAAACCCTAGGCCCTCCAGCTCCAGAACCAGGTTGGACACCTCAAATCAGTAAGATCTAAAGCTTTGATATTTCCATTTGAGGTTCTCATTTGAAAAGATGACTCACTATACTCAGCTTGATGACAAGCTTGGAGGGGCTGAAAAATTTCAAGCATGGAAGTACAAAATCTCCCTGATCCTTGAAGAAAATGATTTAGATCAGTACATCACTGAGGAGGTTCCAGAACTAGAGGGAGATGAGGATGAGGATGCTCATAAGAGAATCATATCATATTCTATTAAGGATCACCTCATCCCCCATGTGTCATCATTCAAGACATCGAAGGAAGTATTTGATGCTTTGACAAAAATGTTCAAAGGGAAGAATACCAACTGAAAGATTAATTTGAGAAACCCGTTGAAGAATGTGAATATACAAAATTCAAAGACTATACAATCCTACTTCACAAGGGTTTCTCAAATCAAATAACAACTTGAAGCAGTTGAAGCAAATGTCAAAGAAGGATAAATTGTAATGACTACCTTGAATGGTCTCCCTATATCATGGGACTCCTTCATTCAAGGAATTTGTGCAATAAGGAAGTCATCTCTTTCAACCGACTCCAAGAAGAATGCACAGAAGAAGAATCTTGAGTCGTAACAAGAGAAGAGGAGATGGGAGAAACTAAAGATCAATCTCTCAAAGTTCACACTAGGAAGAAATACAAGAAGAAGAAGAAGGAGGAGATCCATCATCACAACAATAGAAGATGTTTTGATATGGCCTAAAGGAAAGAAAATAGATGATGCAACAGTGATTGGAGAAGTGTTGATGTATTTGTAACATTAGAAGATATTCTGATGTATATTATCATTATATGTTGTTGTACCCCCATTGGAGATGTGTTTTACCTCCTTATGGGATGTCTTTATTGTGTCTAGACCTTGAGGTACAACCTTCGTTGTAAGTTGGGTCAATAGTCCCTAGTGTGACATCATGTAATGTGTATTTGGAGACTCTCTAGGAGAAGTCGGCCATATTAGTGAGGCAGGTCAGACCATTCATGTATTTGGTCAGTCACATGAAAGGTATAAATAGGGAGGTTCTCTCCCTCATTTATACACACCTCACACACTCTCAATTTTGCATGAGAGAGAGAGAGAGAGAGAGAGAGAGAGAGAGAGAGAGAGAGAGAGAGAGAGAGAAGGGAGGAGAGATAGATAGTTGCTGAATACTTCTTATTACTGGGATTGATCATCTTATGACACAGTCTTTGTGATTGTACTATTCTAAGGAAGTTTGTGGGGTTTTCTTCTTTGTGGTTTCCCTGGTAAAAACCTTTGTTTCTTGTGTATCTGTTATATATTATGCATATTCATGCACTTTTTATCCTTTTAGACAAATATCTTAAATAGGCTAATAAGATCTAGAAAATCTAACATTGTATTAGAGCCTCTCTGAAAGAAGGTATTGTGCAGCTATAGAAACTAGGGCTTCCTAGTTCAAGGTGTTCTCTCCATGGATCATCAAGAAAGGAGGACTAGGCTAGCTCACCTTAGTAGGGCACATATTTTGGTGGAAGTAATTTCATATTTGAATCAGTTTAATTTTTGACCCTGACACTGATGCCGGGAGAAACAAGGGCATCAAGTTTCGGAGGCTTCCCACCTCGGTCTTCAGAAAATGACTTTGTTGAGAAACTCACCTCAAGGAGGAACATCTTTATTCCCAAACTAAATTCCCAAACTCTAATTTTGGAAAATTAGGGTTTCTATGACAAACCGTAGTCCATCCAACTCTGGAACCAGGTCGGACACCTCAAATCGGTAAGGTCTAAATCTTTGATTTCCCATTTGAGGTTCTCATTTGAAAATATGACTCACCATACTCAGCTTGATGACAAGCTTGGAGCCGGGCTGATAAATTTCAAGCATGGAAATACAAAATCTCCCTGATCCTTGAAGATAATGATTTGGATCAGTACATCACTGAGGAGGTTCCAGAGCCAGAGGGAGATGAGGATGAGGATGCTCATAAGAGAAGCATCAAGAGAATCATTGCATATTATATTAAGGATCACCTCATCCCCCATGTTTCTTCATTCAAGACACCAAAGGAAGTATATGATGCTTTGAAAAAGATGCTCGAAAGAAAGAACATCAACTAAAAGATGACTTTGAGGAGCCAATTGAAGAATATGAAGATACAAAACTCTGAGACTATACATTCTTACTTCATAAGGTTTCTCAAATCAAAGAACAACATGAAGCAGTTGAAGAGAATGTCAAAGAAGGAGAAATTCTAATGAATACCTTGAATGGTCTCCCTAGATCATGGGGCTCATTCATTCAAGGAATCTGTGCAAGGTGGCCGATCTCTTTCAATAGAATCCAAGAAGAATGTGCACAAGAAGAAGCTCGAATCATGACAAGAGAAGAGAAGATGGGAGAAACTAAAGATCAATCTCTCACAGTTCACACTAGGAATAACTTCAAGAACAAGGAGAATAAGGATAACTTTCAGCACAACAAGAAGAAGGACAAGAACCAAAAGAATACCAAGAGAGATTCTTCAAATGTTCAATGTTATACTTGTGATGAAAATGGAAATTTCACAAGAAACTTTCCCATAAGGAAAAGGAAACACCATGATCATGTTTCTGAAGATGATGAACCAACAAACAAAATATTCAGAAGAGAGAAGGATGATTAAGATAAATAGTATGTGTTAACCACAACACTTATGAACACTACCTCACATGAAGAGTGGTGACGGGATACAAGGATTCATTCATTAATATGTATGAACATGAGTCACCTCACAAGATCAAACTTGGGGATGATAAAAGGGAGTGGAGAAGCTTCATACAAGCTTGACTCCAGGAAATCCTTAAAAATAAAAAATGTGCTATATGTTCCAGGATTGAAGAAGAATATTCTCTCCATCTCTGCACTAGATGCAAAATAAATTAGGGTTTCTTTTGTTGATGGCCAAGTTCTTTTGTGTCCCAGAGGGAATACAATAGACACTAAATAATTTGAGGCTAAAATCCGATGGCTACCATGTCTGAAATTTGATACTAATCTGTCGGTTATTCGACACATACACTTTTTTTTTGCCGTCGGTGGCGTAACGTCAGATCTCCAACCGTTGACTAATAAGGGTCAAAGCTCCGACAGACCATTGTGTCACATATTCAATCGTTATTCCTTCTGAAGTGCCAACCAAAATTGCATAAACCATCAGAAATCCGATTTCCTCCGACCCCTGAAGCATCGCCCGTCCGACGGAAAAAAATGTATAAGAAATTGTGGTGTCGTCGATTTTTAATTCAGACAGTGTTGGTACTCTGATGCACTCCGACACTAGAAGATTCGGCCTTCCAACGCACTCCGACATTTTAACCGTCGGTCATCCGACGGGAGGAAGCATCAGAGTCATGGCACGGCCATCGGATGGGTTGGTTGGAGTGTCGGAAGAACGTCAAAAAGGCGACACCTGTTGATGGATTTAAAAAAAAAAATCCAAATATTTCACTTACGACCACATGGTTTCAGCCTAGAATTTGACCACTGAAGGAATCCTGGTAGCAAACTAGAGGATTCTATATCAAGTATATATTTCATCCTTGCACATATAGTTATCACAACTACTTTACTCTTAACTTTACTTTTTGCCAAATAGAAAACCCAATATCCTCAAGAGAAGCACCCTCCTTTCTATTTATGGAATAAGGAAGAGAGTAATTACAAGCAAACCCTGTACTAAGTCTACAAGTGGACCACTTAACAAGACAAGGTCCAATCTAACCAATCCATGAACACTTTAAGAGAATGTTCCTTAACTAGAGACATTACATGTGCTAAGGGTAGGTGGTTACAACACAAATTCACGGTAGTGTGAACCACATGTACAAAGGTCACGTAATCCCATGCCCACATGTTCCAACTTACCCACTTAGAAATGGCCTATGTGACTTGGCTTCCGAGAGAGTTAGAGAAAGGTTGCTTGCAATCAAGTTTTCCTAGTTGAACACAATGCAGTGCTTCTCTGGGTGAGGCTATTAGTTGGAAAGTGGAATGAAGTAGTCCCCATACACTGTCTGTGTCCCTGGCCTCCATTTTGAGTTGACTAAAGTTCTAAAGGGTGGTATTTTATAACATGATTAAGATGAAATGGGTCTAAAGAATTGTGTTTATCCTTCATATGCATTGTGTTAATTATATAAGTATCTACATAAGTTTCTCCCTGTATAAGAAAGAGCTCTCATGCAAAGAGTGCTTTACATCCCCAATCTTAATAAGTGATGATGGAGGACACTGAACCTATAGAGTCTCTAAATAGAGGGGACCAAAGGAAACAACTAAGATAAAAAAAATAACAGAAATAAACTTGTTGACCAAGAGGCATTCAATACTTTTAGAATAGTCTAGCTTTGCTCAAGGAAGGGATATAGAATAAGATTGAATCATACAAATACATAACCACTTCACATAGCAAAGAGACAAAGAAACAACAGAGTATGTTACCTTAAATCATTATTAACAATGTACAGTAGATATTTAACTTCACTCTTGCAAATTCCAAACAACCAGTAGAATAGTACAGTAAAATAGTCTAGCAAACTTCCAAGGGATCAATACTTGTTTTCAGAATTATAGTCTTAGGGTAAACAGTAAATGGCAGATATACCTCATTTGGCACATTTACTACTTTGAAATTTCCTTCAAATTCTGGTTTTGGAGTGTACTCCAAGTCTTCAATGCCCCACCCCTACACACTTAGGAAACAAATGAAAAGGAATTGGAAAACTAAAGAAGAGAAACGATGTTCATAACAATCAATGCAACATCAATCTGCAAACAATAAAAATCCCAAAACATAGCTGAAAGAAATCCCAAAACAAAGGATAGGCTGACCAATGGGCATAAAACAATGCCAAGTGTTTTTACCTCTCAATTTTTAATAAGATAGCCTTGCCCATCCACCATGTGTGAAATCATCATTATCATGTCATATTTGGCATCAAGGAACTTGAAAGGAAGCTTGGTTGTCTCTATAACAAAAGCACACACACGAACTTCAGCTCATTGAAGAAGATATGCCCTATTTTCCAAGGTAACCTTTGAAGAGTCCACTTTAACAGTGTACCATTGTCCACATCTTGCATCTGCAGGATTGAAAAATCCATAAACAAGTAAAGAATGAATGTTAGTTTTTTGGTATATAAAAAATCTTGCTGCAAAGGCTATTGAATGTGGACTTATGATGTAGAGGCAAGCCATTCTTTGTTCAAAATCATCTTGAAAACATTGAATGTGGACTTATGATGTAGAAACAAGCCCTTATTTTTTCAAAAGCATCTTGAAAACATAAAATTAAGACATGAGTGTGTTGCGAAAATAAATGCATCCCGCTACAATTGACCAGGTATTCAAACAATCTATCTCTGAAGCTATCATGCCCAACCATTTATATAATCATGTTATATAACATCTATCATTTACTAATTCAATTCAAGTAACTGAGTTCTTTAAAATCCTCAAGAAACATTAAATGACACTCAATTTCTTAATCTAATCAAGGAATTTAAATATAATGATCTAACATAAATTATGTAAGCAAAAAATTATAATTAGTAAGAATATGTCACCTGATAAAACATGGATAGCCAAAAATACTATGTATATAAGGCCATTGATCTAATCAAAACTCCATTTCTTGCCTCTTAACTATGGAAATGTTTCTCAACGCTATCTGCAACAAGTTCCAATGGAGGAGTCAAATAGCAATAGTGAAAATTACACAGTAAAAATATAGAAATAGATGTTTTTTAATGTATTCTTCCTTACCATTCATTGAGCTCCTCTCTGTTTCAAGAATAATTTAATATTCTCTACTAAACAGAACCAATCACGTGAAGGTGGAAGCTCTTACGGCCCCTCCCCCCCTTCACATCACTCTCAACTCCCCAAACCCAATGCCTATACTTGCAAATAACAATTTATTTCACTATTTCACAATGCAAATAACAATTTATTTCACTATTTCACAATGCAAATAACAATGCAACTACAATGCAAATTATTTCCCTCAATAGTTGAAAAATGCTTTCATTAAATCATTCTTTATAACATTCATTAAACCATTCAATCATTCAATAGCTGAAAAAACCATTCATTAACTCATTCATTAAAACATTAATTTAGTAAATGGCAGAAAAAAATATCAGTAAACAATTCAGTAAAGCATTCATTCATAAAACAGAGGAAAAAGCATTAATTTTTTTTTATAAATAAGAATTACTCAAAATTTGTTCAGTCACTTCCTTTTTACTTTTCTTCTCTTTAAATATTTAGTTAGAGTCACATCTTCAAGAATCTGATCATCGGTCTCCCTACTAGTCTGCTCAGAAGGTTGAACTTCAGGTGAGGGGCGATGAATTTCTACAATAATGTCAAAATATTTCATTAATATATTTATATTTTGATAAATATGAGTAATTCATTAAAAAAACATTACGAATGTGTGTTTTTACTTGCCATGTGCACATCAACATGTTCAATATTATCTCGTACTGGCCCAACCTATTCCGTGTTATGATCTGCAGCTTCATACTCTATAGTTGAATTGTGTAGAATTAGAATTAATGTTCATCATCTACAATGGTCTATAAAAAGTAGTAGCACATTAATAAATTCATTACCAGGATGAGAAGCATGATATTCGTTTGGTTGGTCATGTACTTCATCCTCGACATGAACGGGATCGTTACTTTCCTGCACAAAAAGGAATAAATAATTTACGTTAGTTTATTTATAAGGAACAAATTGCATGAGCATTAATAAATTATCATTAGACTATATAGTTTTCAAATACCTGGGCACCAGATGGATCAGTAGAAGATTGTGCAGTATTCATAGACAAGCTTCTCCGGCGTTCAACAACGGCATCAAAGCCATGTTCTAAGCCAAGCTTCATGTAATCCGCATTGGGCAATTCTTTGAACCGATCGGCCTTCATATTTGCATGATGTCATTAATTTTAAAGCCTTTTGTCAAAACAAAACAAAAATAATAATCTGTATGATATTTGGATGCGGATTCGGGTTTTGCGATACTTACATATTGGGCCACCAAGTTGGAGTAACCACCAGGCCCAAGCTTATGTTGGCCAATTTTTTCAATTCTTGCCTTTGTGGCCTTATATGTGTCCGAGAGCCTAATTAAGTTTTTAAATAAATTAGTCTATGTACCAAAATTGATATAAAAACTAGTAATAATAAGGCTTACCACTACATTTTGGAATGAATTGCATACCTCCCTGTTCCACCTGGTGGTATCTTTCCTGATTTTCTCAGGCCCTTCTCTTTTCCATCTTCCACCAGGGCTTTCCACTCCATAGATGGAATCATTGGACGGTGCTCATACCTAGGGTTCTTTTCTAGGTGAACTCTATATTGGTCTCGGACAATCTTTAGATGTTTTCCAGCCTTCTGTAGTACCTTCGATGTATCAAAGGTATCTTTTCCAAACAGACTAACCAAGCGATTAGTCAGATCATCCTTTAAAGATTTTGGCTGCTTGTTCCACATTATGCGGATGGTGGGCCTGAAGATCTCCAAGGCCAAATCATATAGATGTTTATAAAATATATCATTTCCTGCAAAACATTATTGCCATCATTAGTGAATATTAGAAAATATTATTGGTATATTAGACACGAATTATAAAAAATAAATTGAGCAATCTATAATTACCTGGAATCCTCTCTATCTTTATTGGAACTAGTTTTTCATTGACCAAAAATGTACACTTTATTGAACCAGTGCTAGTCACACAAGAAGATCCAGGAAATGCTTCCACATCTCTATCTAGCCCTGCATCCACCCCTTGTTCTACAGCATCTGTTGTGGGTGGGGCACCACGGGTCAACAGAGTTGTCTGCCATGTCTACCGGACCTACTCCCAAATTCACAAAAACCTCCAAATTGAACTGCACTATCCAAAACGAAACGAGTCGTGACAATGTCCAAATACACTTGTCATTTTTTATTATATATTATTATATATTATATGTATTTTATTAATATTTTATATTATATGTATTTTATTTTTATTATATGTTACTTTATATTATATAAATAGCCATAATAGTATTAGGATATTTTTATTTTCTTCTTTTGCTTGAAAATTGAACTGCCTAAAAGTGCACAGATCTCATCTAGGACCCTTTAAGATTCAAAATAACAACTATTGTTATAGGATTTTATTCTCCAAATGAAACACCAAAACCATACTTATTGGTTAATATTTGTGTAGGGATGTTTTTCTAATCTTTCCCATAATTTATGATACTAATGGGATTGTATGCAAAAATTTATGTATGCCCTAAGAAATCTTATGTATGCCCCTCTTTTAGTTACATACAATTCTCCATTCTCACTTATTATTGCTTGCATTTCCTTTTCCTAACATTGCCTTTTCCTTTTACTGGCGTAACCCCTTTTCAACAATAATAGTTGCCGATTTAATCAAGTGTTTTTCTACCGAGGTGGCTGAGTCAACCAAGTTGACCCCCAACCGAGCTAACTCAACCTTTGAAACAATTGGAGTGACAAGTTTGGTTCCGAACCAAGAAAATCAGGGTATGACTGAATGGATCGGTAACAAAATGGTCAATTCGTCCCAATCCATAATAAATTGACCAAGTGAATGTGGGAATGCACAGGCCACACACATGACACTTCAATTCAAAAAAAAAATTAACCTAGAAATATAAACATCTAGACTCTAAACCTACTTCATTGTCGAGTCAATTAGGTTTGTAGGATTCCTATACATCATAACACTATTTGGAGTAAAACACAACTTGCTTTGTGATGCAGGAGCATACGCTCATGGAAACGAATTCATCCATGGCTTGATCAAAGTCATATGAACTGAGAGACCTAGGGTCTCAACACTTGTAAATTATTTTATCTTGATTCAAAATTGAATAATCTGGAAGAGGACACTTGTCCTTTCCACTTGTAAATGTTTGGATAAGAGTTTTTAGTTTGTTAGTGAGTCACTGATGACTCGTAGGTGTCAGTTGAGTTTATTAAGGACTCTGTTCCTTAATTATAGGATCTGTAAACAGAAATAGAATAGAACTAGAGGTTTATTTAATGCAGATCCAAATCATTTAGTTAGGTAGCTTAGGTTAGCTCAAGGAGCTTTTTGTTAGCTCATTTTGAGGTGAGGCAGCTCGCAGAAGCTTGGGTAGCTCGAGAAGGACAGAGAGGGAAGAGAGAAACTAAGGGTTTGCCTGAAATTCACTTTCTAAACATGGTTTTTGTAAAACTAAGTTCTGCATAGAGTTATGGCAGTTGGTGCCTACATCACCTGCCAAGCATGTAATATCTCTCATGAAATGGACCAGCTCAATGAGTAACCTTCAAGCATGTAATATCTCTCATGAAATGGTGTATAAAATAGTGTAAGCATGCTTCAAATGATGCCTCAATGAGTAACCTCCTGTAGAGTGGATGTTTTAACCTCTGTGCACCCACGTTGAGCTAATGCAAATCCAAAAGTTCTATACTCTGGCTAAAAACACAGTCTCCATTTTAACACCAACACGGAGCATATGATGGAAATCAAATGGGCTGTGGCACCATTGCTACAATGGTGTAGCCCATGGCATAACGCCCCAAGCTCTAGAAGCTTTCCCGACTTAATTTAAAAACAATAAAATCAGAGTGTCATGCATACTCCTAAACCCAAACCATTATTAATGCATAGAGTAAATTCCACAGGATGAAAGCCACGAATCAAACCCAGTAAGTCAGCAATTCAAAAGGCAGTCCCAAATATTTACACAGTATAATATTTTATAAACATCGAATGAAATCGTATATACCAAATCACATTGCAGTCCTTACATAAAATCCAACGCGCAATGTATTTACACAATGAGGCATGAAGCCTCTTTTACAACAGTCAAACTATTAAAAATGTTAAATGGCAAAGTTGTGAGTTATGGCACCATTACAAGTAATGGTGTAGCCACGGCCCAAAGATGCCGAACCTCCCAACAAGATTCCATTAAAAACCAGAGCAAGCTACATTATAAAACTCAAAGGCAGAGTTAACAAGTGCTACATGAAACCCCAACCCAGTAAATTTTTCCAACTCAGAAATGCCCAGCATGCTTACCATGGCCGTTAAGAAGAAATCCCAAATCGATAGTGTATCCTGTGCAAACCTCGGAGCGCCTTCGAATTCACCTGCAGACAAACCAATTATGGCATGAAAATCATGACCATGCCATGGAGAATACAACGAAGCAATGCATTTTTACACAGAGTCAATCTAGCTTACCTGCGAATCGATGGGGTCATCTCCCTTCTCCAAATGCGCAGAGGCCACACTAAACCAAAATGCCAAAAACCATATTGCACAAGTAGCCGGTGACCATTAACGCATGCACAAACCCTCAGCTGGTGACCATTAATGCATGCACAAACCCTCAGCTGGTGACCATTAATGCATGCACAAACCCTCACCATAGTTTATGGAATCAACATTATACCATATACCAACCAAGTCATATGTTAAACCCTCTATCCTATGGTTTCACCACCCTTTAAATATCAGCACGGACTTAGTACTTAGGACATGGTATTTATACCATAGTCTCCCTACCTTACAGTATGAGCAGTCCTTAACACTATCATATAGTATTTACAATGTTTATCAAGCATGTCTGTGCAAAACTAGAGGTATTGCATAATTACATCTATAGATGTGCTACCAAATGAATGATCACTATAATAGCGACTCAGAGATACGAGAGGGGGTGAGGCGTGAAGCCCTATTCTAAGTTCATGACCCGAACAACGAGTTTCTCATTTGTAAGGTAAGAAGGTTTGTAAATTGAATCCTTGAATAACCCACTAAATGAGGAAGGGTCTGTCTACATTCAAGCTTGTCCCACAAAGGAGAAAACATCACAAT
>LPNX010802381.1:26361-78664 GCA_001517045.1 Pseudotsuga menziesii | reverse complement strand
TTTTGAACGTCGAGATTTTATCTTAGGACCACAAACTGGACATGCAAATTTACCCTTTGTCTGAAGACCTACAATATTTACATATGGAATATCTATGTCAAGTATAATAATTTATAAAATATTCTAACTACTCCATATCATTAAATACAATCAAAGTGGAACTTAAAATTACAAACCACAAAAAGAAGTTAACCCAGGGGCATCGTGTATTGTCCATACAACCATTGCATGGAATTGAAATTTCCTTTATTGTATTGGTCTAGATACGTCATACATAGTTATGCCATTCCATAACTTTAGTAGCTCATCTATAAGAGGTTCGATGTATACATTCATATCTTTGACTTGGAACTTACCCGATTCATAATTTGAAGAACATATAAAATATATCATTATGAGAACCATTAAGATATATAAACCATGCAGAAGAGTAAAATAATAGATATATATATATGAAATTAAGATACATATTACGACAAATGATATGGCACAACTACATTATAAATAAAACAGTTTTCGTCGATAAAACCTAGAATAATCATCGACAACATTATGTGCTCCCTCTTTATTGACAACCATGGAGGAATGTTACTGTTGATAACAAAAATAGGCCACACCGTGTAAATGGATTTCATTTGTGCAAATGGATTAACACCATTTGCCACCAAAGAAATCCTAAGATTATGTGGTTCTTCTTTAAAGTGAGGCCACTTTTCCTCAATATCTCTAAAAGCAGTACCATCTGCAGGCATTCAAATAACATCATCTTGACTTCTGTTCCTGGCATGGTAATCCATAAATTGTGCTATGTTTTTGCACCTGAACAGTCATTGCAAACATGGAATGATGGGAATATAACGAAGAACCTTCTAAGGCACTTTTTTTGTTACTTTATCTATACAATATCTACTTACATGATATTTCGGACATTTTGTTGCAAATTCATGCTGATTATAATATATAACATGGTCATCAGGGTATGCATGAATTGCTTCATAATGCATTCCAATATCTTTCATGATGGAAGATAAATCTCGAAATGTGCGAGGTAAAATATTTAATGGTGGTAACAAAAAATCAGCTATCAAGCTACCAAAAAAAATAAAATTGTTAATGTAATAAATAAATAAAATTAACGAAACACGCTTCATCTGTACAATGATCAATAATGAGTCAACAATACAATTATTAGACGAATGCAAATAAACTTTATCACAATCCTATATATGTGATGGATTATTTTAGATACCTTAGCATACGTGTGATTGCAATGTTTGAAAGACCATTCATAACCTTCAAGTTCATTATCAACAATATAGTAGAGAGAAGATTTGTTTTGGATCCTTCACAAAGGGGTTCATATGCCTTATCGAGAAGAGGTATATCGTGAACATCATCAAATTCATCATAATTTTCATTATCAACATTATCGTCATCCATTCTAATGTTAAATGAATCAGGGATCAATGTATTTGTACCATAATCTTCAATTACATCATTGGCATGATCATCTTGTTCAATATGATCATTCACTTGTTCTCCATTAAACATACACGCTCCATGATCCTGATCCTGAACTTGTTCTGAAAGCACTTCCTCTGGATGACATGCTATAGGGTGTCTTTCCTTTAATATAAATACATGGAAACATCGATAGATATACATTAATATATGAAAAAAAATAATACATACAATTACCAAAAAAATGAATATAATAATGTTTATAATGCTAAACCTACAAATGGATGATATTCGTTCTCCCCCTCAGCGTGTCCATGTTCCCTGCAATGTTTTGTGGCTGTTGAGATCAATATTCTTCTCCTCTTAAATCCCTTGCATTGAGTACATGGACAATAACATTTTCCATCACCCCTTCGTTTCACTGCATCCCATAGTCTAGCAAGCAATTGTTGGTTGTCTTCGTTTGGATCCGGAATATTTAATCTATTTAACATTTTGTCATAAACTTCGTTAATGAATATAACTGGTTGTCTTAAAAAATCAAGTTCCACGCATCAACCATGCATCAAGGTTTTGTCAAAAGGAGAGAAATCGAAGAATAAAAAATTCCTGGCAAACTGTCTATCGATGAAAAAAAAAATTCCCACAACCACCCGTTGAAGAATAAAACTATTCCTGAAAACGTCCATCGAGGAACACGTAATTTTTGCAATCGTCAACAAACACGTCGAAATGTTTAAAACAATTTATATTTATAATGGACATGCGTCGGATAATCGACGCCTTGAACGTAGTTACCGTTAAAAGTATGGGACCATAAAATTTAAAATCATGTAAACCTTAATTTTTTTTTACAAAAAAATCTATATTGACGTTCAGATAGCCGACGCATATGAGTTGGATATCCGACTTGTTTTTGGTTCACAGACGTTGAATATCTGACATGGAGGTGTCGAATAACCACCACTACAAGAGTCATAAATCCGACACCTATCGGGCACAAAAGTGTCGGGTAACCGCCACTACAAGCGTCAGAATTTCGACTCCCAAGTGTCGGATAATCGACGGAGCTATACATATTTTGTTGTCGGCATTCTGTAGATTGATTGATGTCCAACACATCCATACAAAATTTTGGATGACATTGGATTCTATCTTCGGATTTCGAGTTCAAATATTGTAGTGAGAGGATGCAATAGTAATTGGAGAAGAAGACGAAGGCTTGTTATATAAGCTAAAGGTACAACCTGAACAAGCACTGGTTCATGAGTCAATTGAACCAAGTGAACTATGGCACAAAAGGCTTGCACATGTGCACTATAGAGCACTACCAATGGAAAGCAAAGCAGTCTCAGGACTGCCAGAGATCCAAGCAAAGAATGAAGACAATTGCAAAGGATGTCCACAAGGAAAGAATGTGAAGAAGATATTTCCCAGCAGTGAGAGCAAGGCCAAAAGACTACTAGAGATAGTACACTCGGATGTATGTGGACCCATGTCTTCTAGTTTGTTAAGCGGTTATGTGTACTATGTGTCCTTTATAGATGATTTCTCACGTAAGACTTGCATATATTTATTGAAAGAGAAAAAATTAGTTTCCAGTAAGTTCAAGGAATATAAATCCTTGGTTGAGAACCAAACCGATAGGAATATCAAGACTCTACAGTCATATGATGGTTGATAATTCACCTCAAATGAATACAAGGAACTCTGCAAAGAGTCTAGGAATAAGAGGGAGTTGAGCACTCCATATAATCCTTAGGAGAATGGGGTTGCAGAACAAAAGAACCGAACCATGATGGAAGCAGCAAAAGCAATGCTACATGACCAGGATATTCCTATGCACCTTTGGGCAGAGGTAGCAAGGACAATTGTGTATGTACATAATCATACTCCTCATCGAATACTTGAAAACAAGACTGTGCAAGAAGATTTCTCTAGAGAGAAACCAAAATTCATCCATCTGATAATACTTGGCTACTCAGTGTACATACACATCCCAAAGGAGAAAAGGACCAAGCATGATCCTTCTGGGAAGAAGGGTATATTCATAGGATATAGTGATATGTCAAAGTCCTACCGAATATACTCCCTAGGATTCAAGAATATTGACATCAGTAGAGATGTAAGCTTTAATGAAGACTCAGGATGCTTTAGATCTAGGAGGACTCATATTCAAGAGGTTGAGGAACTTGAAGATACAAGATCCCGAGACATGGGAATTGCATAAGCAATTATAGAATACCATGAAGATCATGACATGGTACATCCAGTAGAGACATTCCTTGAGAAGGACTCCCACAAGAGGAAACCAACATGGGCATAGGAGCTCATATGAGAAGAAGAAACGTATGGCACTCCAGAAGGAATACATAGAGAGAGAAAAAGGACAAATCCCTACAATAGCTATGTGGCCCTACTATGTGACATCATTGATTGAGGAGCACCAGTTGATCATGAAGAATGATGTTCGGGAGATAGTTCCTAGATCAAAAAAGACATATGTTTTGAATTCGAAGTGGATCTACAAGATCAACCATGCTGCAAATGGAAGCATCGAGAAATACAAGGCAAGATTTGTAGCATGAGGCCTCTCACCAAAAGAAGGCATAGACTATGAAGAGACATTTGCACTCATGGTGAGGTGCACTTCCATTAGGAACATACTTGCATTGATAGCAGTTATGAAATGGAAAATACACCATATGGATGTCAATACAACTTTCTTGAATAGTGTAGTTGAGGAGGAAGTGTATGTGGAACAATCACTAGGATTCGAGACACATGATAGGAAGACCCATGTGTACAAATTGAAGAAGGCCTTGTATGGTTTGAAACAAGCACTGAGGACATGGTACGACAGGATGGATAGCTTCCTAATTATCTTGGGATCTACCAAGAGTAAAGTAGACTCCAACCTCTAATTCAAGGTTGAAGATGGAATACCAGCGATGCTCCTGCTATATGTAGATGACTTGTTTCTGATAGGTGAAGAGGAACTCATTAAAGATGAAAGGAGGAGACTTGATATAGATTTCAAGATGAAATACCTAGGTATGATGCACTAATTCGTAGGCATGGAGGTGTGGTAGAGTGCAGATGGGATCTTCCTTGCTCAAGGAAAGTATGGAGTGGAGATTCTAAAGAGATTCATAATGTTGGACTGCAAGGAAATAGGCAGACCTATGGCATATAAATTGAAGCTTTTGAGTGATGCTTCATCTAAGGTAGTTGATGCCATTATGTATTGTCAAATGATCGACTCATTGATGTACATGACAAATACGAGACCAGACATATGCTTTGAAGTGAACACCCTGAGTCAATTCCCTGACAGATCCGAGACATGTTCACCTGATAGTTGCAAAGCATGTACTGATGTACCTAAAAGGTACAGTGGATTATGGGCTCAAATATGATGTGAATCAAAAGATTAACCTACACATTTAAGTTGATTCAGATTGGGCAAGTAGCGCCACTGCTAGGAAGAGAAATTTGAGTTGTTGCTTTAGTTTGGGATCTGGCATGATCTACTATTTCAGTAGGAAGCAATCATGTGTGGCGCTGAGTAAAAATGAGGCAGAATATGTTGCCACTTTCTTGGCTATTTGTGAGGTAGTATGGCTTTGAAAGATACTATCTAATTTGTTTAATCTGACTTGCATTTTTTTGTATGATGCAAAGAGGAGAAGTGAAGCTCAAGTACGTGGAAACGGATGAGCAGATAATAGATGTGTTGACCAAGCCTCTAGCGAGAGTAAAGTTCAAGTACTTCAAAGAAATACTTGGTGTGATCTAGAATGAGACCTCTCGAAAGAGTGAGTGATGTGTTCTACCATAGCTAGAGAGAAAGGTTGTCTGAGCGTAAAATCCTGGTAAAGTTCGTAGGTTTCTCAAACATAATTAGTCTTGTAGGTTATCCTTGGATGTAAGAAGTCCTAGTGAAGCTCGCATGTTATCCTTGGATGTAATCAGTCAAGATATGATTATATGATAGAAATAGCAGATGCATAATATCTCGCATGGGAAATGAGATAGGTTGTCTGAGTGGGAAAAATCACGGTGAAGCAGGATGATCGGACGTAATCATTCCTATAGGTTGTCCTCAGATGTAATCAGTCATGGAGAACCTCGCAGGTTATACTTGGATGTAATCAGTCCTGTAATAGGTTATTCAAGTGTAAATATGAGCCCTGGCATGGTACACAAGTTACTCGGATGTAATATTCCCCGAAGGTTATCTAAACAGAAAAGATCCCAGACGTAGGTTTTTCATATGTAATAAGTCCTTATGGTTGACCTAGAATGTAAAAGTCCTAATGTAGTAGGTTGTTTGGTCATAATCAATCCTTATGTGTGTGTGTGTGTGTTCCCATGTTGAGATGATTAGGCCATGAAGCACTTGAGCTGCACCTAGGCGGTTCACCTTTACTGGTAGAACGCAGGTTTACCATGGATGCTCTTGGTGCTCTATTTTGTTTTGTGTAGGAAAAAAGGAGATGATTTGGATACGACAAGATAAAGGTAGAAGACATAGGTTATTTCAGTGGTAATGTAAATAAGGTCCTAGACAGGAGTCCTATGAGATGGCTTGCTAGAGATGTGATGAATACCTGGATGAGGACTATGCCTATACCCAAGTTTAAAGAGAGTTGGATCTGTAGAAAATTCTGATGACATATAGTACCAATTGATGATCGATTATAAGATGATGATGGCAGCAACTATGATGATGACTCTATGACTCCATGATGATGACTCCACGATGAAGACTTGACCAGATGTGTTGATGACTATGGAAGAGAGAGAATACATTCCTATTTAAGAGGGAGTGTTGATGCATTTGTACCTTCATAATATATTCTAATGTATATTATCATTGTATATTGTTGTACCCCCATTAGAGATGTGTTTAACTCCTTGCGGGATGTATTTATTGTGCCTATACCTTGAGGTACAACCTCCATTGTAAGTCGAGGAAATAGTCCCCAGTGTGAAATCATGTAATGTGTATTTGGATTCTCTCTAGGAGAAGCCGGCCCTGTTAGTGAGACAGGTCGGCACAATCATGTATTTGGTCAGTCACATGAAAGGTATAAATAGGGAGGCGCTCTCCCTCATTTATACACACCTCACGCACTCTCAAGTTCGCATGAGAGAGAGAGAGAGAGACAAGGGGGGGGAGATATATAGTTGTTGAATACTTCTTATTACTAGGAAAAATCATCTTATGAAATAGTCTTTGTGACTATACTATTATGAGGAAGTTTATAGGGTTTTCTCCTTTATGGTTTCTCCAGCAAAAATCTTTGTGTCTTGTGTATATGTTATATCCTATGCATCTTGTTGTACTTGTTATTCTTTTAGACAAAGATCCTAATTAAGATAATAAGATATAGAAAAACTAACAAGAAGAAGATGGAGTCTTGTATAAGCTAAAGGGACAGCCTGAAAAAGCATTGGTTCATGAGTTAATAGAACCAAGTGAACTATGGCACAAAAGGCTTGCACATTTGCACTATATATCACTACTGATGGCAAGCAAAGCAGTCTACAGACTTCCAAAAATCTAGGAAAAGAATGAAGGCAATTGCAAAGGATGTGCACAAGGACAGAATGCAAAGAAGACATTTCCCAGTGGTGAAATCAAGGCTAAAGGAATATTGGAGATAATACACTTGGATTTATGAGAACATGTATTCTAGCTCATTAAGCGGGTATGTGTACTATGTTTCCTTTATGAACGATTTATCATGTAATACTTGGATGTATTTATTGAAAGGGAAAAATGAAGTATTTAGTAAGTTTAAGGAATATAAATGCTTGATCAAGAACCAAACTAAAAGGAATATCAAGAATATGTGGTCAAATAATAGAATACAGTTCACCTCAGAAGAATTCAAGGAACTTTGCAGAGAGTCTGGGATTAAGAGGGAGTTGAGAACACCATACATTCCTCAATAGAATGAGGTTACGAAATGAAAGAATCGAACCATAATGGAAGAAACAAAAGAAATTCTACATGACCAAGATCTTCCTATGCACATTTGGGAGGAAGCAGCAAGGACAAATGTGTATGTCCATAACCATAATCCTCATCGAGCACTTGAAAAAAAAACTTTGGAAGAGTCTTTCTAAGGAGAGAAACAAGAAATCAGCCATATTAGAATATTTGGCTTCTCAGTGTACATACATATTGCAAAGGAGAAGAGGACCAATCTCGATCCTTCTGGGAGTAAGGTTATAATCATAGGATATAGTGATGCATCAAACGCCTACCAAAGATACTTCACAGGATTCAAGAAGATCGACATCAACAGATATGTAACCTTTGGTGAAGACTTGGCATACTTCAGATCCAGGAGGCTACCTATTCAAGAGGTTGAGGAACCTAAAGAAATGAGAATCTGAGGCATGGAAATTGGAGAAGCAATTCCAAAATACCATGAACATCATGACATGTCAAAACCACAAGAGTCGGTAAAGACACTTCTCAAGAAGGACCCACACAAGAGGAAACCAAGATGGGCATGGGAGCTCATATAAGAAGCAGAAAAGTATGGTGCTTTAGAAGGAATGCGTAGAGAAAGGAAAAACACAAAGCATTATAACAACTATGTGGCCCTGTTGTGTGACATTATTGACAACCCTCCACCTATGAAGAGGCTGCAGAAAAAAAATGGAAGGATTCTATGATCGAGGAGTATCATTTGATCATGAAGAATGAGATCTGGGATATAGTTTCGAGATTAGAAAAGAATTTCATCATGACTTCGAAGTGGATCTACAAGATCAAGCATGCTGCAAATGGAAACATCGAGAAAACAAGGAAATATTCGTAGTACGAGGCTTCTCAAAAAAATGAGGCATAGACTACAAAGAGACATTTGCACCTGTGGCGAGATAAAATTCCATTAGATCCATACTTGCATTGGATGCAGTTATGAAATGGAAGATACACCAGATGGATATCAAGATGAAATTCTTGAATGGTGTAGTCAAGGAGGAAGTATACATAGAGCAACCACTGGGATTCGGTACACGTGATAGGAAGACTCATGTGTGCAAATTGAAGAAGGCATTGTATGGATTGAAATAGGAACCAAGGACATGGTACGGTACGATGGATAACTTCCTGATAAGCCTCGGATTTACCAAGAGTAAAGCAGATTTTGACCTTTACTTCAAGGTTGAAGGAAAAAAACCAGTGATGCTCCTGCTACATGTCGATGACTTGTTCTTGAAGGGTGAGGATGAACTCATTAAATATGCAAGGAGGAGACTTGATACAGAGTTCGAGATGAAACACCTAGGGATGATGCACTACTTCTTAATCATGGAGGTGTGGTAGAGTGTAGATGGGATTTTCCTTAGTCAATGAAAGTATACAGTCGACATTCTGAAGAGATTCTGAATGTTGGAATGCAAGGCAATAGCCACACCTATGGCATCAAAACTGAAGTGTATGTGTGATGCTTCATCAGAGTTTGTTGATACCACGATGTATCATTAGATAATTAGCTCATTGATGTATTTGAAGAATACGAGACTGTCCTTATGATTTGCTATGAACACCTTGAGCTAGTTCCTAACATATCCGAGACATGTTCACCTAATAGTTGCAAAGCATGTATTGAGGTACCTAAAGGGTACAGTGGATTATGGGATCAGGTATGATGTGAATCAAATGATTAACCTACAAATTTATGTTTGTCTCATATTGGACAGGTAGTGCTATTGATAGGAAGAGCACTTTGGGTTGTTTCTTAAGTTTGGTATCTAGCATGACCTCCTAGTTTGGAAAGAAGCATTCATGTGTGGCGCTCAGTGCATATGAGGCAGAGTATGTTGTCGCTTTCTCATCTAGATGTGAGGCAATGTGGGTGCGGAAGCTAGTGTCTGATTTGTTTGATCTCCAGTTAGATGTGACTTGTATCTTCTACAAAAATCATAGTTGTGGGAATTTGTCTTCCACTATATCAAGGATATGGTGCAAAGAGGAGAAATGAAGTTCCAGTACGTGGCAACAGATGAGAAGATAGCCAATGTGTTGACCAATCCTCTAGCTAGAGTGAATTTTGTGTACTTTAGAGAAAGACTTGGTGTGATAGAGAACAAGACCCCTCGAAAGAGGGAGTGATGACTTCTAGCATAATTGAAGAGGCAGGTTGTTTGAGCATAAAATATTGGCAAATATCATAGGTTACTCACATGTAATCATCATTGTAGGTTTTCCTTGGATGTAATAAGTCCTGGAAAATCTTGCAGGTTATCCTTGGACGTAATTACTCCTGATATGTTTCTATGCTAGAAATAGCAAGAGACCAGAAGACGCAGATGCATGAAATCTCACATGGGAAATGAGACAAGTTGTCCGAGTGGAAAAGACCATGGTGTAGCAGGTTGCTCAGATGTAATCGATCATGTAGGTTGTCTGAGTGTAAAAATGAGTCTTTTCTATTAGAATAATCAACCCATAGTTAGCTACCTTAGAAATTACTTAATCCAATTTTTGTCTTATTTGCCTAGTTTCCATATTCCACCTTATGCAAGTTGTCATCTACACATCCATAGTGGTCAAACTTGCTAATTTGAGTCATGGAGTGCTTGGGAAACCTACTGGAATGAAATCTACTTTATTCCTGGCTTCCCTAGCACATGTCTGCTTTTTCTGCTTTATTGCCTGCTTTTTCAGTGTTTTAAGGCAATTGGGAAAGTTTGACTAGGTGAAGTTAACTTGTTTTTTGTCCTCCACATACTCCACTCTTTTCTCCTATGAAAAGCATGTATGATTTGTCCTTCCATACACTATTATCTTTCCTAATTGATTTTTCCAATTCATGAGCTCCTAAACAGTTTTGGAAACTGCTTTATGCACCTATGGGGGATTTGCTTAGATTTAGTAAGCCTACTATTGACTAGATTCGAATGGCATCTTCATGCATTCGAATCCATCATGTAATTATTTATTGTGGCATCCTATGAATTCATAGGGTTGTCTATTGTACACTTATTCAATACAGTTTAGTGTTCAGCTCCATATTCAGTCTCTTTTGTGAGTAATTTTGCATGTGTAATTGGCAATTGATGTGAGTGTAATTGTTCTAACACTGGGTTCAATTTCCACATGGTATCAGAGCCTTTGTATATCGATTTCTCTCCTTCCAATTTGTTTTGCAGCTTCGAAATCATTGACTAGGAGCATTCTACTGACTGACGGGACAATTTCTGAGCTATGGATCAATCTCAGAAGATCATCTTGACTCCATTTAATTTCTTTGAATGGAAAGCAGAGATGGAGATACTGTTGAGAGTTAAATGCCTCTATATAGTGACTATGTCAATAGAAGCAGATCCCAATGCAGCTGCATAAAATATTAAATGGCACAAAAGGAGGGATGAGGCCTATGGCCTCCTGTGTCTGAGCATATCCAGAGACCTCCTTTTCCATCTTGATGGATTGACATCACCGAATGAAGTATGGGAGAAGATTTTTGATCTTTTTGGAAAGATAGATGAGATGAGGGGACATCAAATTGAAAATGAATTGATCTCCCTGAGTCCCAAAAGCTTTGAATCCCTGCAACTCTATTTTTCCAAGTTCAAAGCACTTTTTTTGCAGCTAAAACAATGTGGGATCGAAAAGAAGGATGATCAGCTGGTCTTGGCCATACTCTCAAAGCTTGGCCCTAACTATTCAATGTTTGTTTCAACCTTCTATGCCACAAAGTTGACAAATCGAGCCTGGAAGATGCCTAGCCTTGCAGATTTCATGGAATCTCTCACACAAGAACAAGATAAATTGGTGATGATGGGCACCATCAAACCATCCAAATACCAAGCTCTGGTTGCTGCAGATTCAAGGGTGGATTCAAAAATAAAAAATAAAGCTAAAAAGCCACCTAAGCAAAAGAGAGACAAGAACAAGTCTCTGGAGGAGCCTCAAGGTTCCAAGAAGAACTACCAGAAGAAGAAGAACAAAGGAGAAATGAGCAAGTGCGCATACTACAGTAAGGGAAATCATTCTGAGAGCTCTTGCATGAAGAAGCAAATAGACATGCTGACCCAACTCCTGGAGAAGAATGGCATCTCCCTTCCAGACAGCTCAAAGAAGAGGGAAGGAGGGTCAAGTTTAGAAGACAGAGAGAGAGTTCATGCATTGGTTACTGGCACATCAAGCTCACCTAGTTTCATCATTGATTTTGGAGCTTCAAGACATATGGTTTTGACCAAGGAGGCATTCACCTCACTTGACATGTCTAAAGGTCCACCAATAGGACTGGGAGATGACTCTCTCACTGAAAGTTTGGGCAAAGGGAGGATTGATCTTGACCATGGTAAGTTCAACAATGTGTTGTATGTTCCAGGTCTTGCCTCTAACCTCTTATCAGTGTATCAGATGACCCACACAAGGTCTCCAAAGAAGGTCATATTCTCCCCTGATGAAGTTGAGATCACAGAGATCTCAAGTGGTAAAGTCATTGCAAAAGGAGTTGCAAATCACACTCGAAGGTATACATGTTCTCACACTTCCTACCCTACTCAAACCCCCCTGCTCTTCTGATTCATGCTAATGAGGCAAGAAATCCTTGGCATGAAATAGTTGGCCACCTAAATTACAAGTATCTTTCTGATATTAGTGAAAAAGAAATGGTCATAGGGTTACCAAAGATTAAATTTTCCAAAGGAGTTTGTCAAGGTTGCATCCTAGGAAAACACCTAGAGCATAAATTTGAGAGAGCTAGTCATGAGAGAACCTCTGCACCTCTTGAGTTGATCCACAGTGATGTTTCTGGCCCATTTCCTCATATGTCAATGAGTCAGGCCAAATATGCATTGACATTCATAGATGACTTTTCCAGGTATTGCTAGGTTCACTTCCTGAAACACAAGTTTGAAGTTTTTGGCCTTTGGTTGAAAACTAGTCTGGGAGGAAACTCAAGGTCCTCAGATCTGAAAATGGTGGTGAGTATGTCAAGTCTGAGTTTATTCAATATTGTGTAGATGCAGGTATTTAGATGCAACATTCTATCCCTTAAACACCACAGCAGAATGGTGTTGCTGAGAGGAAGAACAGATCACTGAAAGAGATGGCAACCTGCATGATGGAGGCTAAGACTTTGCCACCAAAGTACTAGGCCGAAGCTATAAACTATGCAGCCTATATCTAGAATAGGGGGCCTCATAAATAGCTTGATGGTATGACTCCTTTCGAAGCATGGAGTGGGCACAAGCTAGATGTGACCCATTTCAGGATTTTTGGCTCAAGGGCTTGGGCTAGAATTCCAACAGAAAAGAGGAAGGCTTTGCAGCGCCAAAACCAAGAGTTTCTATTTGTTGGGTACTCTAAAGATTCAAAATGGTACAAGTTGATCAATTTTAGCACAAACAAAGCCTTCATTGAAAGGTGTGTTCAGTTTCAAGAAGAGCCCCTAGCAGCAGTGGAAGTTGGAGAATCCTCTTCATGACCAGTACCTCTGAATGTAAGTGAAGAGATAGTTGAACATGTTGATTCTGATATGTCTGATAGTGATGATTTTATTTCAGATCCTAACATCCCTACAAGGCCGAAATGGGCAGCCAATACCATTCATGCAGCTGGAGAACTAGTTGGAAATCCTAATGACCCTAGGAGGACTAGATTTCAATTTGAGAGTGCTCTATGCATGAAAGATCCTATGTTTGATGAGAAATGCTATCTGATAATTGAATCAGATCCTCAAACATATGAATATGCAGCAAAAGATCCAATATGGAAAGCAGCCATGAAAGAAGAGTTCATCTCATTCTAGAAGAGCAACACTTGGGAGCTGGTTGATCTTCCCCTAGGGAGAAGCTAGTTCGTAAGTGGGTGTACAAGACCAAATTTGCTGCTGATGTTTCACCTCTGAAGTACAAGGACATATTGGTATCCAAGGGATACTCACAGGTTCATGGCATAGAATACAATGATACCTTTGCACCAGTGGCAAAGATGGACTCCATTAGGCTAGCTTTAGCCATTGCAGCTTCAAAGCAATGGGAAGTACATCACATGGATGTGAAGTGTGCTTTCCTGAATGGAAATCTCACTGAAGAGATATACATGCAGCAGCCTCAAGTATTTTCTACTAACCCATCTCTTGTGTGTAGGCTAAAGAATTCATTGTATGGGCTTAAGCAAGCCCCCAGGGCTTGGTATGCCAAGATTGATAGCTTTCTGCTATCACTAAATTTTGTTCGATGCAAATCAGATCCAAATGTCTATTTGAAGCTGATTAATGGTTCATTAATAATCATTGTTTTATATGTTGATGACCTTCTCATTATAGGAAGCTCAAAGGATGAAATTGCTTCCTTGAAGGATGCAAGGAACCATGCCTTCTCCATGACAGATTTGGGGCTATTGAGCCAATTCTTGGGGCTCGAGATTGCTCAAACCAAAGTTGGAATCAAGGTGCACCAGTCCAAGTATGCCTTGGATTTGCTGAACAAATTTAGAATGAAGTATTGCAAGCCAAACAAGACTCCTTTCCTTTCAGGAGTGAAGCTTGAAGAAGCTAATTCTTCACCTATGGTAAACAATACATTGTATAGGCAATTGATTGGATGTTTGTTGTATCTTACACATAATAGACCTGATATTTCTTATGCAGTAAGTGTGGCTTCTAGATACATGGATCAGCCTCATGAGATCCATTGGAAAGCAGCCAAAAGGATCCTTAACTTTGTTCAAGGAACAAGGACACATGGGATCTTCTATAAAGCTAAATCTGATCTTGATTTGGTTGGGTTTACTGACAGTGATTGGGCAGGTGATAGCACAGATCGAAAGTCAACATCAGGATTTGTGTTCATTCTTACAGAAGGGCTAATCAGCTGGTCAAGCAAGAAACAGAGTGCCATTGCACTCTCATCTACAGAAGCAGAGTACAGAGGAGTTGTAAAAGAAGCAACTCAATGTTTATGGTTGCAGGGGTTACTTGGAGAGTTTGGATTCGAATTAGAATACTCAAATAATATCTACTATGATAATCAGAGTACCATTCGAATCTACAATGATCCAGTTCAGAAGCAGAAAACCAAACACATTGAGATCCATATGTAACAGCTTGTGCATGATGGCACCATTCACCTACTCTTCTGTTCATCTTCAGAACAAGTAGCTGATATCTTCACCAAAGTTTTTTGTGAGAATACATTCAGCAATATCAAATCACTACTGGGGATCACTGATCATGATGTGATGCATGAGTGATGACAAGATTTCCAAATTTTGTTTTACAGTCCATGTTTAAGGGAGGATTTTCCCACTGGGTTTTTGCCTCTTTCCTTGGTTAAATGGACATGCAGTATGTAAAGGGTGACTAAGCCTTGTTTCTAGGCCCTATAATTTTCTGATATATTACTCATAATCCAAGCTTAATGGGGGGTGTTAGAATAATCAACCCATAGTTAGCTACCTTAGACATTAATTAATCCAATTTTTGTCTTATTTGCCTAGTTTCCATATTCCACCTTATGCAAGTTGTCATATACACATCCATAGTGGTCAAAATTGCTAATTTTGAGTCATGGAGCACTTGGGAAACCTCCTGGAATCAAATCTTCTTTATTCCTGGCCTCCCTAGCGCATGTCTGCTTTTTCTGCTTTATTGTCTGCTTTTTCAATGTTTTAAGGCAATTGGGAAAGTTTGACTAGGTGAAGTTAACTTGTTTTTTGTCCTCCACATCCTCCACTCTTTTCTCCTATGAAAAGCATGTATGAGTTGTCCTTCCATCCACTATTAGCTTTCCTAATTTATTTTTCCAATTCATGAGCTCCTAGACAGTTTTGGAAACTACTTTATGAACCTATGGGGGATTTGCTTAGATTTAGTAAGCCTGCTTTTGACTAGATTCGAATGGCATATTCATGCATTCGAATCCCTCATGTAATTATTTATTGTGGCAGCCTATGACTTCATAGGGTTGGCTATTGTACACTTATTCAATACAGTTTAGTGTTCAGCTCCATATTCAGTCTCTTTTGTGAGTAATTTTGCATGTGTAATTGGCAATTGATGTGAGTGTAATTGTTCTAACACTGGGTTCAATTTCCACATTGTCATGATACATAGGTTACTTAGATGTAATCAATCCTAAGACAGGTTATTTGAATGTAAATATGATCCCTGGCATGGTACGCAGGTTATTTAGATGTAATAAGTCCTGAAATAGGTTATCTAAATGGAAATATGAGCCCTGACATGGTACGCATGTTATTTGAATGTAATAAGTCTCATGGGTTTTCTGAGTATAAATAGGATTCCTAGTGTGGTACACATGTTACTCGGATGTAATAAGCCCTGAAGGTTACCTAAACGGAAAATATCATGGATACAAGTTGTTTAGATGTAATAAGCCCTTGAGGTTGACATGGAATGTAAATCCCTCATGTAGCAGGTTGTTTGCTCATAACCAGTCCTTATATGTGTGTGTGTGTGTGTGTGTGTGTGTTCCCATGTTGGAGATTATAAGGTCACAAGGCACTTGAGGTGCACCTAGGAAATTCTCCTATGCTAGTAGAATGCAGGTTGACAATGGAGAGACGTAATGCAGTTGGTGTGCTCCTAGGCGATTCTCGCATAGTGGAAGTTGCAAGTTCTCTTAATGATGTGAAATATTCTGGCATACTCCTATGGTGATAGAACGAAGGTGTTATACATATGGGTTGTGCTCTGCGTGCTTTGTGTGCTTTGTTTTATTTTGTGCAAGACAAAAGAGATGATTTGGATACAACGAGATAAAAGTAGGAGACGCAGGTTATTATTGTGGAAATGTAAAGAAGGTCTTGGACTATTCTTACGTGATGGATTGCTCATAAGACCTGGATGAGGACTAGTCCTACACCCACATGAAAAACTAGAAACTTCTAATGACAGATAGTACCATTTGATGATCGATAAGAAGATGATGATGGAAGCAACTATGATGATGACTTGACCAGATGTGTTGATGATTGTGGAATAGAGAGAATACCTTCCTATTTAAGAGGGACTGTTGATGTATTTGTAACTTTGAAATATATTCTGATGTATATTATCATTGTATGTTGTTGTACGCCCATCAAATATGTTTTTTCCTCCTTTCGGGATGTCATTATTTTGTATAGACCTTGAGGTACAACCTTCATTGTAAGTCAGGGAAATAGTCCCCAATATAACATCATGTAATGTATTTTTGGAGTCTCTCTAGGAGAACTCATCCTTGTTAGGGTAAGAGGTCGGCCCCAATCATGTAATAAGTCAGTCACTTGAAAGGTATAAATAGGGAGGCACCCTCCCTCGTTTATAGACACCTCACACTCACTCGAGTTCACATGAGAGAGAGAGAGAGAAAAGGAGGAGAGATAGATATATGCTGAAGACTTCTTATTACCAGGTTTGTTCATCTTATGATACAGTCTTTGTGACTGTACTATTCTAAGGAATTTTGCGGGGTTTTCTCCTTTATGGTTTCCCTGGTGAAAACCTTTGTGTCTTGTGTATCTATTCTATCTTATGCATATTTTTTTATTTTTTATTCTTTCATATAAAGATCCTATCTAAGCTAATACGATCTAGAAAAACTAATCGAATCAACTAGTTTTGTGATCATCAGTCACTTTCATTTGGTCAACATCATGGAGATCAACTAGTTTTGTAATTATGATGGAAACTCATTCTTTAATTCCTAACTCTATATAAAAATCTGCATATAAGTTTCCTCATTTATACATTTTTATCTATTTAGTAATGTAATGATATTTTTTTTAAATGAAATAATCAATTGCTCCTATTTTAGTGTAAACCTACTAGGCACCTCGATTGGCTAGTGGTGATACTACCACTAGTTGACAATGTTCCTCTTACTACAATTGGTAACATTTCGGTTGGGCTCTATTCACGATGTTTTTGGATAAAAAACCCTGTGTAGAATTTAATCACACCGGCCCATTGTTGTTTAGATCTTCAACAAAATAGAGTCCCAACGACATAGTCTCCAACATTTTTGGTTTTCCTTTTATGCATTCATTGTATAGGAGAACTAGGTCGTCGACTGAAATATCTTTTCATTGGATTTATTTTTTATGCCAATATTTTTGTTGTTGCTTTTGAACTTATTGATGGTGCATGGAATCTATTCTTTAGTCTTATAACTTTGATAACTCAAATAGTCTACCATTCAATGGCTTTTGCAACGTCTAAGTGTAAGACTTGTGCGATTACTGGAGCCTATTGTTTGAAATGTAGGGGTACGACAACCTATTGTCCATATACTAATTTAAACAGCATAAATCCCGTAGATATTTTATAGGCTATCTTGTATGGCCATGTATTTCTTGTATCTTTCCCTCCCAGTCATCCTTATTCATGCTACACATCTTTTTTATTTTTATATTTATTATTTAAGTGCGTACCGATGAGGGATTTGAACTCGTGACCTTCCATTTACAACTTCTTATCTCAATTCCTTATTACCAATTGCTCTAAACCCCTGAGGATTTGATTCTATATATCTTGGTCAGTCCTTTGTTCAATTTTTTATTGAAATATTCGACTATGTCCTTTGACTAAGGATGATAAGATGAGACGCTTGTGATGATCTATCATGAATTCCTTCAATAGTATTGTGATTGTTTTGTTGATAAAGTGAGTTCCAAGGTCACTAATAAGAGTAGCTGGAGATTCAAATCCTATGATGATATTTTCATGAATGAATTTTGCTACAACCTTGCCTAAACATGGTTCAACTAGTTCTTCTTCTGCCCACTTGGTTACATACTTGACTATGGTAATAACGTATTGGGAACTTGTCCTTAAACCGTGATTTGGAAATGGACTGAAAAATACTATTTCACATATTTCAAATGTGTGACTAGGATTTATGGATATGAGTGGCATTTCATGACTTTTTAATGGTCGATCCATATGCTGACATCGGTCACATTTTTTAATGTATGCTTTGCAATCTCTGTTTAAAGTTGGACACCATAATATTGATTGTAAGACTTTAATTACAATTGCATCAAGCCGGTATTGTTCTCCTATCGACCCGACATGTGCTTCTTATATGATGACCTGTATTTCAAGGTCGAGGGCACACTGATGGAGTACACATCATCAAGTCCTAATTTTTATAGATATCCATTAATTAAGGTATAAGGTGCAAATTTTATTGATAATTTTTTCTTCTTTTTCTCCATCATACAAGCTGGATCCTGTCCTTCTTGTAGAATTTTTTTTATATTTGCAAGTTTTGTTGGTTTGGATTTGACTCTGAATAAGTGTGCATCAAATATTTCACCATCTATCCCAACTGTATCTTCTTCGGTCTCTATCCTTTATATCCAACCATGATGTAGTGGTTTATTGATCAAGTTATTCAATGCTTGATGATTTGTGAAGAATATAAACGGGTTAGCCAGCATAAAGTGTTTATACTTTTGCAGGTAAAATATCAGTGCTTGACATTCTATTGTGGAGTAGTTTCATTCTACCTTGTTCATGTTTTGACTAGCATAGGAATTTGGGTGATCCATTCCTTCGTCACCAGGTTGTGTGAGTATTGCTCCAATTGTAACCTCGATGAATCAATATGTACATGAAATAACTTCGATCATTCTATAAATCTCAAGATTGGAGCTTCAACCAAATTTCTTTTTAATAGCTCGAATGATTGCTCACATTTTGTGGTCGAGTGGAATTCAATATTTAGCTTTATAAATTATTCCAATGAAAAATTCATGTGAGGATAATATCTAATAGATTTCCTATAATAGCTTGTATTCCCTAGTAGTATTCTGACATGATTAGGGTTGACTGGAGGTTTTAAGTGAAGAATTACCTTAATATTTATAAATCAGCTTTTATTCCCTCTTTGTAGATCACATGGCCTAATAATAATCCAAATGTGGCAAATATGCATTTCTTGATATTAGGTGATAATTGAATTTTTTTGCACCTTTAAAGAATTAGACGAAGCCATTGCACATGGTATTTCAACATTGGTTATATTGTCCATCCATCAAAATAGGTAGTCATTGTTTTATATAAATATTCTTGGTGTTAGCACCAGGATCGTGCCCATAGGTTGGGTGGAAAAAAGGGCTCTCTCCCGGGCAACAGCAGAACCGCTTTAGACTGCGTCTTTGGCCCTGCGCAGTCAGAGAGGGATCTCTCACTTGTTTTCAGGTTTACTTCATGTAGGATATTCGATCAAGAACAGTCAGAAGGCTAGACTCCCGAATGGAACGGAGTGCGTTAATGTAAGATGCAGGTAGGACTATCAGGGTAAGGGACCATTGGAAATGGAGTCGAAGGTAAGGGTAAAGAACATTTTGCAGGAGGTAAAGAATGGCGTGAATTTACAAATAGAGGCAAGATAGCCGTTGATCTTGCAATCAGGAGATATTTAGTGGGTGATTAGTAGATGAGAGGGAACAGTCCATCACGCAGATCACCAATAAGATGAATTCTATGTAACTTTAGAAGAAAACTTAATGAATGTATGAAAGCACAGACTGAGCATAGCATGTATGAATTCCAACATGTTATACACTCATTTCAGACATGAAAGACATTAACAAATTGGAATGAAGAACATGAATAACATTTCACGTAAAGAGATTACATATTGAAAGAAGCAATGACACAGGAATATTTGTCTTGAAAGACAATCTTTCCTCTGCAAATTTATTCATAACATGGAAATCAAATACTATTTACAACGTAGAGCCTTAGCCCTTGAAATTTTCCCGACCAACCAACTCTTTTCTCCCTCTATCGAGAGTGTATTTATACTATTTCAATGTTGAGATTACTCTCCGAAACAAACCTAAAAACTATTTCTAGCCACAATTAAATGTTAATAGTCTAGAGAGTGGAACTATCGCCACAATTTACAAATGTGAATAAACATCATGGAGCTAGTCGGTGCACTCAGCCTGACGTGCTTGGCTACTATTGTGGATTCTGAGTATCATGCCTTTCCGTTTTCTCTTAGGTGAGTCACCATCTACTGGGTTTTGGACCTTTTAGTCAGCCTGATGAGTTAGCATAATTCCCTTTTTCTGTCCAAAGCATGTGTTTTCCACCGTGTTCAAATGAGGCTTTCTATATGGGCACACCCTGGAAGGGAAGTTTGCATCTTTCCCCTACTCAACCTCATCTGCCACCTCCTTCCTCTCCAGGTAACACTGTTAGGTGTGAGGTCTGGAAGAAGGGTCGCATTGCTCCTGAGGAGGGCCTTTGTAGTGGGTTTTCATTCTTGTACTCCTCTCCTCTAGTGAGGTGGGCTCTCCCACAGGAAATAAGGTGGAGCATACCTCCACCAGCCCCATCACCCTTGGCAAGTGGAATTTACAAACCGGGTTGTGCAGGTATTAGACCCCTGAGGCTCCCATCCGAAAAAATGCTCCTACAGGGAGCAGTCCAAGACTGTCTCATTTTGTGGAGGATTTGGGGGCAATGATAGTATCAGGGGTCCCTGAAAAAACACCTATGAGGAGCGAGTGTCTAGGAAATGCGTCGCTAGAGGTGCGGGTATCTGAAGGTGGGTGTATCTCTCAAAATTATTCACGTCCGAGCCTCGATGACTAGTGTCATCCTTGGCATGGAACACCAAGGTGAGGGGTGAGTGTGGAAATGTGCTTACCAATCATCAGCACACCCAGACAGACAAGATTTTTGAATCAGATCACAATCACCAAACCCTTCAAACTTCTATGGATTCACAACGAAACGGAAACTTGGGCTCTGAAAATATGTTAGCTCATCCCCGGCATTCCAAAGGCAATATATATAAGGTTTTGAGACTAAATTTTGTAATGACCAGTCAGCATTCCTACACATTCTTCCATTGAGTGTCTTTGGTGCCGACATGTGTGAGGGTGCGGGCATGGTGATCCTTTACCTGTTGGGAATCTAGTCATGTTGCTTAGTCGACTAGGGCACATTACCGTTTGCTACTGTAAGTATTTTCGGATGCCACCTTGTATAGTTAATCCATGCTGCAACGCACATGAAGTAGACGCTCCCACGCTTCCTCGCTCTCATGATGTAGGAAACAGAATGGTCTCCCCCTTCGTTCTGGCCTTGCCCCATGTGAGTAGCAGAGTTTCCAGTTATTTTTTTTTCTTTCATAGGCCAACTCACACATAAGCTGTCTATCTTTAGGAAATATGACATTGCCACGGGGATGATTTCACCTGTACACATGCTACAAATGGCATCAGGGAATGGGCCAATCTGTCGGGAGGCAGATTATGCGTATGAACGTCCCTTCCACCGTCATCTCTACACTGGATGTGACACTTACAGCCCTAAGGCTTCCTTAGCCCTCTGATTTGGGGAACTTTTCATGTCCACCATCCACGTTTCTTTACTTATGTCACCAATTTCTCCTCTCTTGATACAATGAGTAGCTTTAGATTGTGGCATGTTCTTACCCGTCGATCATGATCGACCTTGCTGCGCAACCATCGATCTGAGTGGGTCCTATCACCTCTTCATGAATCAGGATCCTGACGTTGTCCGCGCTAGTTTCAAATCATGAAAAGAGCCACAGTCATGGATCTGTTCCCTTCCTCACCATGACTGTCGATATTTGCAGTCGATACCATTTTTTGTGATTTGGAATCGCGGATTTATCCGCACAAGTCTGGCTTGCGAAATCAGCTAGGACTGTAGATCTGCTTCTACTTTCATCTCCGCCATCAAATTCTTCCACCTTTTAACCTATTTCGCGATTTGGGAAAGTTCCCTCTACCGAGCATGTTTGTTCAGTGAGACTGTCTTGGGCCGTTGGTCAGGATTTTCCCTGATCTCAGCCTTTCATTGTTTTCCTATTTTAACAAACTTTGCGAATGCCAAATTCAACCATTCTCCCGCATCTTTGGCGAAAAACATGATCTATCATCGCTTTTCTTCCTTGTGATCCCTGATCATTGGTTTATGGTGCCTATCTCTATTGTCTATGCTGCTGCAAGTCTTCACCTCTAGAGGAATCTACCATCATAGATTGAGCTCTTTTCATTATTTGATGGTCTCAAAACATGGAAAATGTGCCTCTGATAATCTGAAGGGCGTTCACATAATTTTCAAATGAGTAAGACCCTTTTTGAACTCTATTAGGCCCGTAAATCGACTGTTGCAAACGGAGTGCTATCAGTTGGCTCCACGAGGGATGCTATCCTTCCAGCGAGGTAGCAAAGAACCCTTGTAGACTAAGTGCCAAATCCATTGGGTCGTCCCCAATATTTCCTTTGAAAACTTCAACCTGTACTGAGCTACTGCTTTAGTGAAGTTATGCCACTCTTGCAACCCATGCTCTTGACTGCAAGCCTGTGCTTATAACTGAAAATGAAAACAAACTAAAATAGCAATGAAGGAAATTCTCGATGATTGTCGAGCTTATTTGTTCCTACATACTCTACCTAATTTAGTGCATAAGTCCGATTAAGTAAAATTGGACTTCAGGCTGATACTTGAAATATTGTAGAAGAGGGCCCATAGAATCTTTCTCTAATGAAACATCCATCCTTTCACTCAAAATTTCTGCAACTAGAGCTTCACTTTCTTCATGTGCCTCAGTATGAACGTCTTCCTTTTCTTCAACAGAACCGAGTAGGAATATTCCTCCTTTATGGGGTGATATTCCTGAAGGAAGAAAATTAAAAAATGTATTTATTTGAGGACTGTTGCCTCCTTCTTCGTGGCTCAACACCTCATCACAAATTCCCAATGCATCAGTAGACGGAGAGGGGTTGTATGATTGTTCCTCTTTGTCATCTTCTTTTCCACATAAGTTTATGGAATGTACCATACCCTCTAGCTTCTGTTTCTTCATAGAGGCTTTAATCATGTGTCATATTAATTCAAAAGAGGAATAACGCAGGGGTATGCTATCACCTTTAGCACATTTATTATCCTTCCCTATCCCAACCTTCTGACTTTGCATTGCATCTTGACTTTCTCAATTAGCAAACCTTGGTTCTATATCTGGCTCTTTAGGCATAGCCCCCAGGTACTCCTCCTCATACTCATCATACACAAGCACACCAAAATCCTTTTTAAAATCGTCCTTTATGGACCCGGTGATGAGCAGATTGCAGTCTTCAGAAAATAGGCCTGTAGAACCATATGCTCCTATATTGGGCTGATCATCATTCTGTCTACCAAGGGAAAGCTTTAGCTGAACAGGTACTCTCATTTTCCGCTTATAGGGCCCAACCAATTTGAATGTATCTTTTATTTCACCACCGCCATACTAACCTAACAAATTTTTGGACATCTTAAGGTTTTCCTCAACCTCCAAACAATCAGTAAACATATGCTACAAAGTGGTTGATTTTCTTTCCAAAAGAAGTAATGACTGTTCAGGAGGAAAGGTGGCTGTATAATAGATCTTAGCAAAGTTCTCAAGAGGTTGGAATTCCTTAGGCATGTTATAATAAAAGCTTGCAAATATTCTGTTAAAATTAGATATGGCCTCACCCTCATGCCTCTTCAGGGAATAAAATTCTGAAAGTATTTAATCCAATGGCCTTCTCCTAGCCCAAAAATTTAAAAAGGCGCAAGAAAACTCTTCCCAGGTATTGATGGACTGAGGTTGTAAGTGTTTCAACCATTCTTTAGCATCTCCTTGCAAAGACTGGGCAAAAGTCCTCATATAAACATCATCATGCTCCATCCCAAAGAGGTCAGAGAAATGTTCAAAGGCTTGTAAATGTTTCTCAACAATGAAGTCTTTAGACTCTCCATCAGATTTGGGGAGGTACTTGTAATGTTTCGTAGGAAAATCATGGAGGACAGGAGGTAATTGTAGTGGTTTGTACCAGCTTGGAAGACTGGGAGAGACCAGGTTAGGTGCAATAGATACGCTATTGACCAAGGTTTCATGAGGTTCACAGGGGTGACCTTCAATGTCATGAGTTTTGGGAGAAAAATATGGGTCAGAATCACATGTACAAGACAAAACAAGGCATCTTTGAAGAAATGTAAACTTGAGTATCTTAACCTTTCATCATGCATTTTCGGGCCTTACAAGGGGACCATGATTCCCCAGCAAAGCCTGCCAGTTTTTTTCTGACCATTTTATTTCTGGGTCATACCACCAGCGGAGTCGCTGAAGTCTGAATCCTTCAAGAGTGGATTCGCTAGGTGAAAAGTGCTCAACCTTCTTAATGTCTGATCATTGTTCACCATCATCGACCAGATCTAAAACTATGTTGTTCTTCCCAAGGATGATCCTCAATCTCATCCCCGGCAACAGTGCCAATTTGTTAGTGCCGGGATCATGCCCATAGGTTGGGCGGAAAAAGGGCTCTCTCTCGGGCAACAGCAAAACCACTTTAGACTGTGCCTCTCACCCTACGTAGTCAGAGAGGGATCTCTTCCTTGTTTTCAGGTTTACTTCACATAGGATATTCAATCAAGAATGGTCAGGAGGCTAGACTCCTGAATGGAATGAAGTGTGTTAATGTAAGATGTAGGTAGGACTATCAGGGTAAGGGACCATTGGCAATGGAGTCGAAGGTCTGGGTAAGGAACATTTTGCAGGAGGTAAAGAATGGCGTGAATTTACAAACAGAGGCAAGATGTTCGTCGATCTTGCAATTAGGAGATATTTAGTGGGTGATTAGTAGATGAGAGGGAACAGTCCATCATGTAGAGCACCAACAAGATGAATTCTACATAACTTTAGAAAAAAACTTAATGAATGTCTGAAACCACAGATGGAGCATAGCATGTATGAATTCCAAACTGTTATACACTCATTTCAGACATGAAAGACATTAACAAACTGGAATGAAAACATGAAGAACATTTCATGTAAAGAGATTACATATTGAAAGAAGAAATGACACAGGAATCTCTATCTTGAAAGACAATCCTTCCTATGCAAATTTATTCATAACACGGAAATCAAATACTATTTACAACAGAGAGCCTCAGCCCTTGAAATTTTCCCAACCAACCAACTCTTTTCTCCCTCCATTGGGAGTGTATTTATACTATTTCAATGCTGATATTGCTCTCTGAAACAAACCTAAAAACTGTTTCCAGTCAGAATCAAACGTTAACAATCTAGAGAGTGGAACTATTGCCACAATTTTACAAATGTGAATAAACATCATGGAGCTAGTGGGTGCGCTCATCCCGAGTGACAGCTTGACGTGCTCGGCTACTGTTGTGGATTCTGAGTATGACGCCTTTCTGTTTGCTCTTCGGTGAGTCACCATCTACTGGGTTTTGGACCTTTTAGCTGGCTTGATGAGTCAGTATAATGCCCTTTTTCTGTCCAAAGCATGTGTTTTTCGCCGTGTTGAAATGCAGCTTTCTGCATGGGCACACACTAGCAGGGTAGTTTGCATCTTTCCCCTACTCAACCTCATCCACCACCTCCTTCCTCTCCGGGTAACACTATTAGGCGTGAGGTCTGGAAGAAGGGTCGCATTCCTGGTCGAGGCAAGCCTTTGCGGTGGCTCTTCATTCTTGTACTCCTCTCCTCCAGTGATGTGGGCTCTCCCACAGGAAATAAGGTGGAGCATACCTCCACCAGCCCCATCACCCTTGGCAAGTGGAATCTACAAACCAGGTTGTGTAGGTATTAGACCTTTGATGCTCCCATCCAAACAAATGCTCCTATAGGGATCAGCCCAAGACTGTCTCCTTCTATGGAGGCTTTGGGGGTAGCGATGGTATCAGGGGTCCCTGAAAAAACACCTATGGGGAGAGAGTGTCTAGGAAATGCGTCGCTGGAGGTGTGGGTATCTGAAGGTGGGTGTAGCTCTTGAAATTATTCACGTTTGGGCCCTGATGACTGGTGTCATCCTTGGCATGGAACACCAAGGTGACAGGTGAGTGTGGAAATGTGCTCACCAATCATCAACACACTCATACGGACAAGATTTTCGAACCAGATCGCCATCGCCAAACCCTTCAAACTTCTATGGTCTCGCGACGAAACAGAAACTTGGGCTCTGGAAAAATGTTAGCTCATCCCTGACGTTCCAAAGGCAATATATATAAGGTTATGAGACTGAATTTTGTAATGACCGGTCAGCATTCCCGCACATTCTGCCATCGAGTGTCTTTGGTGCCTGTTGCCGCCTTTCACACACCTGGGTTACGTGGCAGAAATCTTCAAGCCACTTGATGTGTCCCTGGGGGAAAGTCTTGAGTCAAGGCTATCACCTTTTTCTTGACTCCTCCGTTCAGGCTAACTCCTAACGAAGCCAAGGGGGGTAAAACCTATTAAATTACTAAGGCTAATTACATAGTGTGATTGTGTAATATTAATTAAGTTGTTTATGAGTTTTGAAATTAACCAATCACAAAACAAAAGATAACAACATGCATGATTTAAAGCATATAAGCACAGTAATGACACTCCATATATATATAATCGAAAGAATTGATCAAAGTAAATCACCAGTGCCTTAAATGGAGTCAACAGAGAAAATAATGTGCTTGCATGCGCTTGAAAGAATGTTTTGCAAATGTATCTTGGTAAATTTTAAATTAATGTGAAATGTGAATGAATTAATTTAGGCGAAAAGGGGACTCCAGATAGGGGTACTTGGAGTATGTCCAAAAGTGAACTTTCACGGCTACCCGCAAGGTGTTTGTGGGATGGAATGGAGTCTTGGAGACTATTGTTCATAATGCACCCGTTAGGGTGTGACAGAGATTGGTGCCTCAAGGTCACTTTCTAGTTGTTCCCACTTCTTTTGGTATTTTTCCATTGTTTACAATTTGTTCGAGGCATTGGATTTTCGCTTCATGGTTTGTCAATTTGGGAGGTTAAGACTAATTAATATAGTCACTCAAGTTCTTTTGATGCAGCTTGACTGATCGGGCGAACCGCAGCCAAGTACAGAGCATACACACTAGAGTCTTTGTTATTTTTAGTAATTTTAAAAGAGGTGTTCTTATTAAAAAGAAAACCCTCCAGGAACCTCTTTCGGTCCAAGTGGAACTCAATAGAGGAATCAAGGAGGGGTTTATTTTATTGTGATTATTAAAACAATTAATGAAAATGGAATCAAAGATACACAACACCGGTTTTCTAATTAGTCCTACCACGCATCTCTTTCCCCTTGCGGGTCAATCGGGAAGTCATGGGATAAGTAGTATAGTTAATTTTGAATTGAAAATATGGAATAATGCAAAATATTATCAAAATATACAATCTTCCATGTCAATACTAAACTAGAACAGAAAAAAGTGAAACAGACGTGGATCCCCTCAGGGGGGATGGTGAATAGGCTCGAAAGAGCCTATTCGAAGAGATTTTTATTTTTATTAGCAGCAATTACAATATCAGAAAACTGAAATTAATCCACCTGATCCTTATATGGAATGAGACCAAAGGTTTACAAATTGCAAAAATTTGAAATTTTGGAAGATGGAGACCCCCTAAGGGGTTTCGAATGGTCCAAAAATACTTTCCAGACAGCGCCTCCTCCTCTTTTCTGTTACACCTGCTAAAAATCAGAAATATTATCACATTTGAATATGCCCAAAACTACTTTTAAAGTACTTTTGGATCAACAAACATTTTACCCAAAAATTCTAAGTTAAAACTAGTTTTTAAAGAAGCGGAAAAAGAACCAAGGAAAGAAAGCTTTCCTTGGGATCTTGGCCTGCTTTTGGGGCAGCCAATATGAAGTACTTAAATTGCTGAATATAAATTTTTAGATTCTAAGGAAACAACCATTTATTCAGCAAGCTATAGATCTACTTTCACAGCCTTGAAAAACAACAATTTTCCCTAAAACTAGATCTAGAATGCTTGTAAAATTTCTTTTAGGAATGAGATCTAGTTTATGAGCTTTAAGGCAGCAAGATATATGTAAAATAAACTATGAAATTGATAGATCTAAACAATTTTAAAGCTACAAACAGGTAACCAGACTGATTTTAGAAAAATTTGAAGGAGGAAGAGGAAAAGAAGAGCATTTGTTGTTGGAAGCCTTGAAGATCAACCCTGGAGCTTTCCGATGGAATGTCGAGGGACTATTCCTTTGAATGGTTTTGGAGCGAGTGAAGAAGCAAACTATATCAGCATCCTCTCCAGTCTAGGAACCTGCAACTGAATCCAAAGACTTGCCAAAATACTTGTGAGATCCGGTTAATACATACATAGAGATTTCATAATAACATGCATATAAACTTATAAAACATGCTGAATCTAGATCTCTAAACATGCATCAAAAAAGGAAAGAGATGGCCGATAAACTTATTAACAAACTCCTTTCCTATCAAGATTAAAATAAACTTATTATCAATCTTAGCAATGAATCCACAAACAATCAACAAATTATGAACATATGTACATGTTACCTTAGTGAAACATGGCAATGCTCATCCACACATACAATGACATGACACCATCTTGCATCCAAAGCTTCACTTTATTCCAAGAGAAAAAGATATTACACAATATTACAACAGCAATAGCTCCTCAATCAAACTCTTACTAACTCAGAAAGGAGGCATCCATGCTTTATTTATACAAAAACCCGAAACCCCACCGAGAGGGGCTGCAAATCCCAAGGATATAGACAACTGTAGCTGAAGGAGAGTCCATCAATGCCTGATCTGAAGCTAAACTGAGCTTCTACTGAGTCTGAATGTCAATCGGGCGGCTGATTGAGCTGACACATCAACCTGCTGAGTGAATCATCAACCACAAAGCTCCTAGAAGAGCCCACATGTGTGGAGGAGAGAGAGAGGGTGCAATTCCCCATAAAGGAAGCTGAAGTTCAAATCTGGATCCACCCAGATCACCTCCTTCAGTCAAGGATTTGTCAAATCCAATCAATCTGGTGCTGATGAGACTGGTTTCAATCAAATCGGTTGAGAATCCATTGATTCAGGATTTTGGATTTGCTCCATTATTCATCAATTTATTAATTAAAATAATCAATAATTGATTTTTTGGGGCTTTCTGACCTGAGTAATGGAAAATCACTCAAAACTAGGAAATTGTGGGTCTATAGGTTTATTGGATGCTCTTAGCTTGAAAATGAGTGCCTACATTACTGAATCTGACTTCCGAGCCCACTTTTATTACAAAACCAATTTTTCCAATTAAACTATTAAAAAATAGCCTAAGTTTTAGAAAAAATAAATTTTAATAAAAAACACTGAAAAAATTTTAAAAATTAAAAAACCTAGGGGGACTTAGACATGTTCATATGACTCGACAATAATGCCTAGCATGTTTATACATTGACACATAGACTCTAATAACCTCATTAGGCCTAAATGCCAAGCCGACCACCCCAACTTTGGAGGTATTGAGTGAAAAACTCAGAAATTATCAGTCGTTTATTCAACAACCAATAATAACCAAGGGAAAAAACACCTTGGGCTGATCGAATTGACAAATATAGTCTAAGATACCGAGTCTTTTATAGACACTATCATGCTATATCATTTATTACAACTCCCCCAAGGGGGTATGAACATGTGATATAGTACAACAAGCACTTCCCAGAAGCACTTTTGAAGGCCTTTTGAAGTCTAAACAAGTTATCCTTGTCCGGTTCACCAGGCTCACTTGATAAAAAAACCACTAAGTACAACTTAGGTGGTAACATCTAGCTCCAACTACGGGACGTTTGCTCGATTTAGTCATAGGGCAAGGAGAGGATACGAGAACACCAGAATCTCTGGTTTGTACACCCTATAAAAACATCTCAAGTTGACAAGAAAACCTCAGTAGCACAAGCTTTATATAAAAACCAAATGAACCATTAAGCTGATTTATTTAAACAAAATAAATGTAACTAACTAATGGAAGCAAATTTTTATTATAGCTAAGTACAAAATAGAATGCAGAAAGTAAATGCTCTCTTTCAAGGAGCTTATTTTCCTACTCTAAGCATGATATAAAAAGGTTTAAGTGTAGTCAGAAATCCAATGTAACCACCCAAGTATTTTATTAACATAAAAAAAAATTCCTTGTCTTTGGTTACCAGCCAAAGTAAGGATACCTTATTCAGAAAATGCAAACCTGCGTGATCATCCAAAATGGGCAGGATGGATGGGAGATCATAAGAATATAATACTTCATCAAATTGCTTCCCAAACTAGTATGTGCTTGCACAAGCTGCTTCTATCCATGACTGGATAGGGCTGATATACAAATCAGAGTGATGAGGCAGATTGACTACACCATCATACTGGTCATCAAGGCTTATCGGATGATAACTCATTGTATAAGCCCCAAGCAGCTCCAAATCATAAGGAAACTCCATATGTGAAGATGATAGTTGAGACTGATATTCCACTAACTGCATCGCATTTTTCTTTTCACAACACTTTTCTCAATGTCTTCATTATTGATACCTTTGTATGACTCTGAATGATATGACTCGGAATGATCATATAAGAGTTTTGAATGCTCCTCTTCCATACTAGGATTTTCCCAAGTCTCCAGATCCATGCTTCCCTCTGTGGAAGTATAGTAAATTGGACTTCCACAAATTTCTAAATAGACACTTCCCTTGCTGGATATAGAATAGATGGGATTCTTAATGATATATTCACAAAAATTCCAATATTCACACCACCATCTATGTCAGATGTGATGGATTCTCCATCGCTGATATTACATTATGATATCAAGTTCTCTTTGTCTTCATTACTGATAGTGATATATGGCTCAAACTGATCATATGGATATACTGCATGCTCCTTTTCCATATCAAAATTTTCCAAGGCCACAAGGTCCATGTTCTCTCCTTTAGATATGCCATAGACAGGAGAATCAACAAAACCATCCAAAGTTTCTGGTTCATTATTTTCGTCATAGATTGGATTTTCCAGGAACGTCTAGGACTCTTCTTCAACATCTTTGTCGGACATAAGGGATTCTTCATCACTTTTATCATGATCCAAGTTATAGTTGTCCTCATTTTCATACTCATCTTCTTCAGAAAAATGGCAACAAGGTAGTAAATCTTCTAGACTGTCATCATTATATGAAGAACAGGTAGGAGTCCCATCATGCACATTATGGTTTTCATCATAAGTTTCACTATAATATTCTACAATGGTTTCATCCTTAGGTATATCTGGAGTGCAAATGTGATCATCATCACTTAAATAATCATGAAAGCATTCCCAATCATCACTACTCTCTGTTGATGTTACATGAGGAGGGTCTTCAACAATTTTTTCAATTAATGGCTCTTCATGCATAGATTCGATGGGATAATAATGGATTTCTCAATGTTGGTTGTTGTACACCATGTTGATACTATATATGTTAGGGTACTCTGTATGAAACTCTTTCCAAGGAAAGAAGTACCTCAAATTGGTATTAATGAATGATTTAGCATTGAATGATTCAATATCATTTCCATCATAATGCCACTGCTTCAAAAATATTTCGAAGAACTTTGCAAGGGAAGTAATAGATTTCTCAGGAAAACACTCATGAAGCCAACATGAAGCATCCCCTTGCGGAGAATGATCAAACATCACCATCATATGATCCTCATGTTGAATGTTGTTTTGACTCATATGTGACAGAAAAATCATAACATGGAATCTGGCTGAGTGATCATTATCATCCCCCCGAAAGCATGGAAGGGAAGTAGATGTCGTTTCACTAGCGAGACGATTAGGAAAGCCATGGATCCTAGAGAAATCGATGGGAGGACAATCATAGGAAGCTCGAGTAGCAACTTCTATTCTTTTGATATCCATATGAAGAATAAGTGATCATGGAGAATGTCTAGAACTAAAAAATGGATTTGAGCCTTAAATTTCACTGTTATGTGGGATCACCTACACACAATCAATCTCAAAACGTTTTGTGAGAAACAAGGGTTTGATCCCTTCAATGGAGTCGCCATGTGAGAATAAAAATATACATTTAAGAATTCTCACAAAAATATTTTTTACTTTTCTTTGTAAAAAACTGAAAAAAGGTCAGTGGAGTCGCCATATGAAAATTAAAGATCTACTCTAAGCATTCATCAAACAAAGAAAAAACAAAAAGGAAGAAAACAAAAGTCGTACTCGGGAATAAAAATATTTATCCCTGGCAACGGCGCCAAAAAGTGTTTCCTCCTTTCACACACCTGAGTTACGTGGCATAAATCTTCAAGCCACTCGGTGTGTCCTTGGGGGCAAGTCTCGAGTCAAGGCTGTCACCTTGTTCTTGACTCCTCGGTTCAGGATAACTCCTAATGAAGCCAAGAGGGGTAGACCCTATTAAATTACTAAGGCTAATTACTCAGTGTGATGGTGTTATATTAATTAAGTTTTTTAGGAGTTTTGAAATTAACCAATGAAAACAAAAGATAACAAGATGCATGATTTAAAGCATATAAGCACAGTAATGACACTCAATATATATATAATTGAAAGAATTGATCAAATTAAATCACCAGTGCCTTAAATGGAGTCAACAAAGAAAATAATGTGCTTGCATGCACTTGAAAGAATGTTTTGCAAATGTCTCTTGGTAGATTTTAAATTAATGTGGAATGTGAATGAATTAATTTAGGCGAAAAGGGGACTCCAAATATACCCGAGGGGTACTTGGAGTATGTCCAAAAGTGAACTTTCACAGCTACCCGCAAGGTGTTTGTGGGATAGAACAGAGTCTCGAAGACTATTGTTCATAACGCACCTATCAGGGTGTGATAGAGATTGGCGCCTCAAGGTCACTTTCCAATTGTTCCCACTCCTTTAGGTATTTTTCCACCGTTTATAGTTTGTTCAAGGCGTTGGATTTTCGCTTGATGGTTTGTCAATATGGGAGTGAAGACTAATTAATCTAGTCACTCAAGTGTTTTTAATGCAGCTTGACTAATCGAACGAACCGCAGCCAAGTACAGAGCATACACACTAGAGTCTTTGTTATTTTTAGTAAATTTTAAAAGAGGTGTTCTTATTAAAAAGAAAACCCTCTAGGAACCTCTTTCGGTCCAAGTGCACCTCAATCGAGGAATCAAGGAGGGGTTGATTTTATTGTGATTATTAAAACAATTAATGAAAATGGAATCAGAGATACACAACACCGATTTTCTAATTATTCCTACCACACATCTCTTTCCCCTTGCAGGTCAATCGGGAAGTCGTGGGGTAAGTAGTATGATTAATTTTGAATTGAAAATATGGAATAATGAAAAATATTATCAAATTATACAATCTTGCATGTCAATACTAAACTAGAATAGAAAAAAGGGAAAAATGCAAAAAAGTGAAACGAATGCGGATCCCCCCAGGGGGGATGGTGAATAGGATAGAAAGAGCCTATTCGAAGAGATTTTTCTTTTTATTAGCAGCAATTACAATATCAGTAAACTGAAATTAATCCACCTCATCCTTATATGGAATGAGACCAAAGTTTTACAAATTGCAAAAATTTGAAATTCTGGAAGACGGAGACCCCCTAGGGGGTTTCGAATGGTCCAAAAATGCTTTTTGGACAGTGCCTCCTCTTTTATGTTACACCTGATATAAACCAGAAAGCTTGTAACATTTAAATATGCTTGGATGAACAAACATTTTACCCAAAAATTCTAAATTAAAACTAGTTTTTAAAGAAGCGGAAAAAGAACCAAGGAAAGCAAGCTTTCCTTGGGATCTTGGCCTGCTTTTGGGGAAGCCAATATGAAGCAATTAAATTTATAAATATAAATTTTTATATTCTAAGGAAACAACCATGCATTCAACAAGCTTTAGATCTACTTTCACAGTCTTGAAAAATGACATTTTTTCCTAAAACTAGATCTAGAATGCTTGTAAAATTTCTTTTAGGAATGGGATCTAGTTTATGAGCTTTAAGGCAGCAATATATATGTAAAATAAACTCTGAAATTTATAGATACAAACAATTTTAAAGCTTCAAACAAGTAACCAGACTGATTTTAGAAAAAATTGAAGGAGGAATAGGAAAAGAAGAGCATTTGTTGCTGGAAGCCTTGAAGATCAACCATGGAGCTTTCCGATGGAATGTCGAGGGACTATGCCTTTGAGTGGTTTTGGATAGAGTGAAGAAGCAAACTATATCAGCATCCTCTCCAATCTAGGAACGTGCAACTAAATCCAAAGACTTGCCAAAATACTTGTGAGATCCGGTTAATACATACATAGAGATTTCAGAATAACATGCATATAAACTTATAAAACATGCCGAATCTAGATCTCTAAACATAAATCAAAAAAGGAAAGAGATGGCCAATAAAATTATTAACAAACTCCTTCCCTATCAATATTATAATAAACTTATTATCAATCTTAGCAGTGAATCCACAAACAAACATCAAATTATGAACATAGATACAGGTTACCTCAGTGAAACATGGCAATGCTCATCCACACATACAATGACATGACACCATCTTGCCTCCAAAGCTTCACTTTATTCCAACAGAAAAATATATTACATAGTATTACAACAGCAATAGCTCCTCAATCCAACTCTTACTAACTTGGAAAGGAGGCATCCATGCTTTATTTATACAAAAACCTGAAACCCCAGCTCAGAGGGGGCACAAATCCCAAGGAGATAGACAACTGCAGTTGAAGGAGAGTCCGTCAATGCTTGATCTAAAGCTGAACTAAGCTTCTACTGAGTCTGAATGTCAATCAGGGGGCTGATTGAGCTGACACATCAACCTGCTGAGTGAATCATCAACCACAAAGCTCCTAGAAGAGCCCACACATGTGAAGGAGAGAGAGAGGGCACAATTCCCCATAAAGGAAGCTGAAGTTCAACTCTGGATCCACCCAGATCACCTCCTTCATTCAAGGATTTGTCAGATCCAGTCAATCCGGTGCCAATGACACTGATTTCAATCAAATCAATTGAGAATCCATTGATCTACGATTTTGGATTTGCTCCATTATTCATCAATTTAATAATTAAAATAATCAATAATTGATTTTTTAGGGCTTTCTAACTTGAGTGATGGAAAATCACTCAAAACTAGGAAATAGTGGGTCTATAGGTTTATTGGATGCTCTTAGCTTGAAATGAGCACCTACATGACTAAATCTGACTTCCGAGCCCACTTTTATTACAAAACCAATTTTTCCAATTAAACTATTAAAAACTAGCCTAAGTTTTGGAAAAATTAAATTTTAATAAAAAACACTGAAAAAATTTTCAAAAATTAAAAAACCTAGGGGGACTTAGACATGTTCATATGACTCGACAATAATGCCTAGCATGTTTATACATTGACACATAGACTCTAATAACCTCATTAGGCCTAAATGCCAAGCCGACCACCCCAACTTTGGAGGTATTGAATGAAAAACTCAGAAATTATCAGTCTTTTATTCAACAACAAATAATAACCAAGGGAAAAAACACCCTAGGATGATCGGATTGACAAATAAAATCTAAGAGACCAAATATTTTACAGACACTATCATTCTAGATCATTTATTACAACTCCCCCAAGGGGGTATGAACATGTGATATAGTACAACAAGCACTTCCCATAAGCACTTCTGAAGGTCTTCTGAAGTCCGAACAAGTTAACCTTGTCCGGTTCACCAGGCTCACTTGATAAAAAACCACTAAGTACAACTTAGGTGGTAACAGTGCCGACATGTGTGAGGGCATGGACATGGTGATCCTTTACCTACTGGGAATCTAGTCACATTGCTTCGTCGGCTGCGGCACGTTACCGTTTGCTGCAGGAAGTATTTTCGGATGCCACCTTGTATAGTTGATCCATGCAGCAAAGCACATGAAGTAGATGCTCCCATGCTTCCTTGCTCTCATGATGTAGGAAACAAAATGGTCTTCCCCTTCGTGTTGGCCTTGCCCCATGTGAGTAGCGGATTCGCCGGTTATTTTCCTTTCTTCCGCAAGCCAACTCACACAGAAGTCACTTGTCTTTAGGCAATATGACTCTACCATAGGGATGATTTCACCTGTACGCACGCTACAAATGGCGTCAGGGAATCGACCAATCTACCAGGAGGCATATTATGCATATGAACATCCCTTCCACCATCATCTCTACACTAGATGCGAAACTTACAGCCCTAAGGCTTCCTCAGCCCTCCGATTTGGGAAAATTTTCACGTCCACCGTCCACGTTTCTTTACTTTTGCCGCCAATTTCTCCTCTCTTGAAACAATGAGCAAATTTAGATCGTGGCGTGTTCTTACCCGTCGATCGTGATCAACCTTTCTGTGCAACTGTCGATCTGAGTGGGTCCTATCACCCCTTCATGAATCAGGATCTTGACCAGGGATGATTTTAGGGGCGAATTATAGCCCATAGGCGAATTTTAAGGGGTGCCCAAAAAAAGGTGGGCAAATTTTTAATATTAAAATGGTTTTTTTTAATTTAATAAATTAGCCCATTTTTATTTTATATATAATTTTCCCCAATTAAATAGCCTTTGCGGTTAAACTATGAAAATTCATGCAATGGAATTTAGCCCACCCGTCGATGGGGAAAATCGGACATTCACCTGGATTTCTTCTATAATGGAGGTTAAATCGCCAAAAATTTCTAGTTTTGGAGGAGAAATGGAGATGGTTCGCCTGGATTTTATGGATGATAGGTTAAAATTTTGGTATTTCACCCTTATTTATGGATCTTTGGGTAAACTTCTCTTCATTTGTCCTTGATTTGTAGGCTCATGGACGCAGGACAATGTTCGATTTCAAGTGGTGGCCAGGCCATGGACGCAGGACAACGTTTGATTTCAGGTGGTGTTTTCCTTGGTTGGCCAAAGATGCAAGACAGACAGGGTTTGGACACTAGACATGGTTTGATTCCATGTGGTGGTGGTCATGACCGTGGTGGTGGTCATGGCCGTGGCGGTCTTCATTCTCCATTGACGCATGATAGGGTTTCATATGATGTGATTTCATGGGTTTTATTTCCAGGACCTTCGTTGGCCATGAAAGATGGGCATAGTCAGATTTTGTGTTTGCCATGTTTTTCTGTGTTTCTTAAAGCCGTTGCAATTCTCTTTGGTGTTTTTGTTTCTTGCTAGCTTCTGTATTTTTTTAGCATGGCCATGCTAATTTCTCTTTTGGTATATTGTTTATCCTGTTCACTTACGTATCATGATTTCTTTCACGGATTTTCAAGCTCTACGTTTAATGGGTCTATGGTTTTCATTGTGTGTCTTTTTTTTTCTATGGGTTTAATGGTGAGAAAATTAAGCAAATCGAAATAGCCCAACTGATTAGATTCATAGGTGCAGTGTGTCGAGGCTACCCCACTATTAAGTTATGCATAAATCTGCCCGTTCCATTAGCGGTATGCTACTTAGGTACCACATGCTCATGTATAGGCTCACATGAGGTCAAAGTTAAAGCAAGGTTGGGGTATTAATGAAATACTAAGCTCTCCATAGAGATTGACACTATAGCACCCTGCTACTGAGCTCTCCTTTTCGAGAAATCTTGTGATTTTTGTCTTCTCAATCATGAATATCACCATTGAGATACATGCATGGAGATAAATCTAACATAGTCACTATGCATTAAATACTTAAGGTTTAGTCTGATTGTGTACAAGGAATAGTCTAGGTTGAACAAGGTTAAGAACCAGTGGTCAATTGCCAAATCTGTGTCATGAATTATGACAGTTAACTTCATGCAGTTGTAGTGCTCATTATTGATATTTTAACTGAATATGAATTTCTTGTCCACCCTACAATATTTTTAAATCATTGGACCAACATGCTATCTTGCTATTTCTAGATGAGTATATTGCAAAAACAACATAAGTATGAACCTCCCAAGCTATGTTGAGAGCATAAGTGTGGGTCTTGTATCCACTATGAGAATGTGGGTGCCTGGTAAGCATGATTTTACTTTGAGCCTTGAGCTTTTCCTACTCAATAAAAAATGAAGGGGAAGTTTGCAGAATTGATAGATTGTCATACAAATAAACATTTGAATATTTATTAGATTCATTTGATATTGAGATTCTAGATTTTAAAGCTTAGAGTCTTGAAAAACATGGATGGCCTAGGTGTTTGATGTTTATATTATTCTGCATATTATGATGATGCCCTAGCATGACATCTTCATGGGATATTGGTGATTGTGTGATTGAAGACTTACATTTTCCTAAATCTGTCCTGCCAACTCAATTGCAAGCATCCAAGCAGAATTTGGGGTTTCAACTCCTATGGCACGGCTGGATTTTGCACAGCAACAGGGTCAAATGACGAGTGGAGTGCCAAGACTGTTGTTTCTATGGCTGTAGAGAAAGGTCTATGCTACAAAGAAACTAAGAATCTTAAACATTGGGTGGAGAGATTTGCTGGTCCATCTGCTGAATATATTCCTGATGGTGAGATAACTCTGGAGTAGCCTGTTTATGAATGTTTGTATTGCAATTAGCATGATGATGGATGGAAATTATATCTCAAATTCATGATGGACATTCTGGTCAAAATCAGACACTTTCGAGAGCATTGCAGTTCATTCATGGAGAGGTAATCAGTCATAAAGAGTTAACATAACACCCAAAGTAAGAAATTCTTTGTTGCAATTTTGGAAACCGATTGAAGGGCTTAGAATTCTGAGTCAAGGTGAGATGGTTGGCAGGAATATGGAAGCTGTTATTGAAAGGACTAATTTTAAAATCTATGTCAAAAAACTTGTTGTATCACTTACAGGCCAATTTGTTCGGTTTTTGCCAATGAACAATAGTTCAACTATGCCTACTACATCCAATGGTTAATTTTTGGTGACCAATTTCAGTAGTTTGAAAACCCAGCAAACTTGATAACTATATTCAGTGTTGCTTACAGTCATTCGCATCTTCACCTGATGTTTGGCCTGTTAATAATGGACCAGTCTATTAGAACTTTCAGGTCTGGAAAAAGAAGGCATGTAAATTGCTCCTCCTTTTAAGAGGATCCTATAGCAGGAATGAGGCACTAACAGAATTGACCAAGGGCATTCATGGCAGCCTTAAATCAGTCTTAAACTCAGCAAAACAAGCTCTGTATAAGCAGAATTATCCTTGGCAGCACTAGCACAGAATTTAGTGGGCAATTTGTGGACTGTTTCACTTTCAAACTTGCAGTAAAAGGAGTATTTACAGATCTAGGTGTATTTTTCAGTAACATATGTATTGGCTGTCCATAGCAGCAGATCTAAATCTGCATTTTCTTTGTTTTAAAGGGGCATGTTCTTGATCAGCATTCACCATAATGATGGCTACAATCAACCTGTAGGGAATAGTTATGATGAAGACATTGAACCTTGTGGGAGCCTTTCCATTTGTTTGACAGACATCCACCCTTTTAAGTGTACACTGTGCATCCTTCATGGCCATCATTCATGGCCTTGTCATGACAGTGTCTAGTTTTTGAGGATCTTCGTACCTGGTTTGGAGGTTGTGCATCACTCTTTTGTGCTTCTTGGAGGATATTCATTTGAGAAAGCTTAGAGGTATTTTATATGGATTGGTGTTATTATTATATTTTGAAAAAATCCTCCTCTTCTCATAGTGCTAAAAGCATGTCCAGGGTATCTATTATGCCAAAGTTACCCAGAAATTGCATCTAGCCCCAACCGTTTGAAATGGCCTTCTTGCACTAGTGAGACAGCCAGCCATTGAATGACAACATGTATTAGGGGGTTTTGAATTCTGGGCTCTTTTTCTCCACAAAAGGGGTGCAAACAAACCTAAAAAAACAGACCTGAGTTAATTTCAGACCCTATAAACCAAGTCTGAGTGTGATTTAGGTGATTTTGGGCAATCTCTTGATGCAGAAAAGAGCGATATGGCATGTGTTTGAACTTTCTATGTAAACTTGGTTTGATTTCTAGTTTTATTTCTTAATATTAGGAATAATAACAAAGTGTTCTTACAGGTGGAAAATGAGTATAAAACTGAAGAAATGTTGTCTGGGCCTGCTGGAGTGAATTACATGAATTGGGTTGCCCAGATGGTTGTGGGAATGGATACAGGTGTACCCTAGGTAATGTGCAAATAGGATGATGCACTGGACCCTGTGGTGAGCTCTGTTAATGACACCCTCTTAGATATTTATATGATAATATCTTTAATTGGGCATTTGGTGACCCCTGTCTCTGGATGAACTTGTCAAATTGTATCAAAATATTGCACCAGTTGCATCAATTGAATTAGTTACCTTTGCATATTCTGTACAATTCATACTAATGGACTTTAAAATAAGTAATTAGTGTAGACACAAATAAATTGTCATTTTTCATTTTGATGAATGACTACTACTGAGTGTAATTGAAAGCAAAATAGTAGCCATTTAATAGATTGCGGGGTTTTCAGGGTTCTGCATTCTGTTTTTCTTAGTCTTGTAATAATCAATGTTGAGATATCCAAGATTCCATTTTTTTACCTTATTTCTTCTTTAATATTTGAAATAGATAAACACTTGCAATGGTTTCTACTGCGACAACTGTGTACCTAATAATCCTTATAAGCCAACAATGTGGACGGAATCCTGGAGTGACTGGTACTGAGATTAGTTTGTAGTTAATTTCAATTGATGGAATAACAACTTACTTTATTTCATGCTTAAATATATTTTGATGTATTTCTTGATACCATGGAATACCAACATTTAAACTTTCTTAATGTAGTTCTTGATACCATGCAAGCCTCCTTGCATGATGGTCTTGTTTATCTGTTTGTTTATCCTAATTTTGTTGTATCTATGTTTTTCCTTGCATTCACTCTTCTAGACAGAGAGCCCCTTGACTACTAGATCCTTACAATGGTTCACTTCTTCTATATTTCCTATGGGATATTCATATGCCTTCATCTCTGTAAGTACCATATCCAAATTTGTATAAGGGCCATATCCAAAATATTCTTGTAGCTTATCATGTACACTCTTCCCTTTAATAATTCCATATACATCTTAAAACTTCAAGTTTTTATTCTAGCAAAATGCAATCAGATTTTCATAATGTTGTTTGGGATATAAATCCCCTTTACCATCCTAAGGGGATGGGAGACCTTGACTTACAATATTGTCAAAGATGGATTTGAATGAATTTGCATCCTTTTCTAGTTGGGTTGCTTTTCCCTGTTTTATTTGAGATATATTCCTTTTATTAATCAAATTAGAGACATCCATGTTGGTCTTTTTTGTATATATTATTGTCAATGCTTTCAACTCCTCATTGGTTCTAGTGTTCAATATGTCTATGATATATTTGGAAATATATGGGTTTTTTTCCAACTAAGCCAATGTACTCTTGATATCTTTCATAGTAGTAGAAGCTAGGGTCACTCATATTCAACAATAGTGAAATAGATCCAATGCTTGGTGAGGGTGATGGCTATTTGATCCCAAACCAAGTGTTTTTCTCCTTTTAAAAGGAGATTCCATATGAGCTTATTTATAACGTGATCTACTTATTTTTGCAACTTGATCTTGGTCTCATGTAAGTCAGTGATGGCAGAGTGTATTTTTTGTGCCAAATCTCTTAGGAGCCCTACCTCATCTTCATTTTTCGTAAGTATTCTTTAACCTTGCTAAGTTATAATTTCTTGAAGGTCATATCTCATAAAATGTTTGCAAGCTAATCAGTTGGATATGCTAAAGATGATGAATGGAGTGCAGTTCCCTTTGCAAATATTAAATTATAATTATCCAGTTTTAGATCATTGGATTCTTTCTCCAATATTTATACTTTCTCTTTGTATTCCTAAACAAATTTTACCATTTGGTCCTTCTCCTCTTTGGATTCCAATATATATGATGTATGAACATGTTATTTTGTTGGGACTTTCAATTTCTTATTTAGAGATTGGATTCCATTATCCTTTTCCTTTAATAGGTTTTGCACAGGAGTGGGGTTTTATGGGTCTAATCCCCACTCTACTACCTTATACTATATGAGCTCAGTAATTTTCAATTACTTAGACTTGTTAGTGACCTTATCATGCTTGAGTCATCTATCTATCATGTGAACTGTATTCCGCAACTTGTTTACATTCATGGTTGATATGAGAACATCCCTAAATATCATCTCCCTAGTATTCCTATTCCACTATATGTTATCAGTGGGACGCATTGAGGTCATTGATGTACTTAGTGGCATTATACTTGTCAACAATATTATTTCCTTTTGTGCATGTTAGCTATAGTATTATCATATTAAAAGCCCCATGTTTTAAATCTATAGTAGACAACAACCTAGAATGCTCTCTTGTATAAATTTATAACTTAGGAAATAAATCTTTATTTAGATGAACATTATTAGTTCTGATTTGGGAATATAATCCAAACAATCTAGAACTAAATATAGGAGATTGGGCTGAACATGTTCCCTATTGGTAGGATGAATATTTTCCATGGGGCCATTAAGTTGTTCTGAAGCCATCAATGGTAATTGATGGTATTTTCGATGAATATGTATATCTCTGCGCTTTATGGGAAATGATACTCTAGATTGCAAATCAACCTTGGTCTTCTTGGAATTAGGTTTACCATGTTCTATTTCTTATGTATTCACATCAAAGGATATCTTAGTTAGCTACCTTTTAGCTCTTACATATTTTTTAATTGGGCTGGGTACCACCTGTTATTTTTCTTAAGTGATTAATTGCCGCATATTTTTTGTACCTCTTCCCAACTCTCTAGGTTGGTAATTGTGTTCAATTGTTAATGAGGATGGTGTATATATTCATACAACTTTAATTTTTTCCTCTTTTTCAATACAAACCTATGTGGTTCATAAATCCACTTAGTTCCAAGGGATATTTAGGTTTCCAAGCATGTCTTCCATAATGGAATTGACTATAAATTGAGCAAACTCCTTAGATAGTTTAAAAGTAATTACACTTGTTTTTTACAAATTGAATCTAGACAAAGTCAAATATCTACCTGAGATACTCTAAAGCAAACAACCAGGGGTGTAAAAAAGAAGAAAGATGATAGGGTTGGACTTCAAATACATAAATCCTAATCTCTCAGAAAATAATCAATCCCCTATTGATGAGTTGGGACTCACCTGAAGAATCTTTATGCATTTTAAAAACAATATAGGAGCCGAACAACTATACAATAAGGTGTACATGAAAGAAATGGCATTGTTTACAAATTCAATAACGTCCTCATTTGTGGGTTGGACTTTCACAATCTTTAGGTCAGACTACTGGAAGTGATATACAAGATGGTACATAATCATGTGCAATAGGTATGGCTAATATTCAAAGAATTTTATGGTTGAGAAACTATTTAATTGGGCATGCATAATCTCAGATAGGTAGAAGGAAAAATCTAATCAGACAGTGAACGCTCAAGATAGAGGAAAAATGGAAACTAGCATATGAAATACAGTTTCATCCATGTCCTTGTCATGATTGTACCCCAAGACATGACATGACATTATCATTGTGACTTGAGCCAATTATGAGAAAAAAATTGACTTGTAGGGGAGAGGAACCATGTGTAATTCTACTCTCGGAGGAAATAATGACCTAATAAATTGCTCCTTTTATTCTTGGCCTAGCTCTTAGAACTTGATAGAGCATATTATGGTACCATATCCGATATGAACTCCCCAGTGATAGGGCATATGATGGTGCTATATTTATCCATTATTGCTCTCTTTTCTTATGAGTTCAATTCAACGCACCGGTAAACCATTTGAGGAAACATATTGTAGGAATGTCAACCAAGGGAAGACATGATTCACAAAGTTATATAAAGTCTTTACAATAGTTGAATCAATCTTGGGAATTCCTCATGGATTGTTGTACAGTCATAATCTCTAGCACAAGATTGATCAATTCAACCTTTGTGTCGACCAGGTGTTTGTCTTGCACATAGGGCTTTCCTGGAGTATTTGGAATAGAGGATATAGGTGTGGAAGCAATTAGAAACAAGAGGAAAGGGAAATTCATGGTAATAATGCTGTATTTATTATGTTTAGCACTAGTTATAGAGGTGAGGAATGAAGAATGTTCTTTGAGCTACTAGTAACAATGAGAAATTTTTAAAATGGGAGGGATTTAAATCATGGTATTCAAGTATTATTGCATTGAATTGAGGGAACATGTAGTGAAAGTATAATGGATAAGAGGAAATGCAGTAGGGATTAATTAATCATTGACCATTTAGATCAAGTTGGTGGGATTAATTAATTAATCTCTAGCAAAGCCCAACACTCTGTATGCTTTTGGATGCACATATTCTATGTTGGTTGTCATTGCTTGTGTATTGGTTGTTTACCTTGCTTTCTCCTTCTCAGCCCCCATAAGTCTTCATCTTCACAGGTCTATAGAACAGATGAAATCTAGGATTATGTAGACTAGTTTTGCACTTTTAGTCTTTTGCAAGAGGCATTTTTTCTACTTCAAGGTTTTCATCTCTGCTTTGAGCCCAGTAGTGTCTTTGAAGTGCTTATGTACATGGATTGCTGTTGGTGGTAAATATGAGCTTTAATGCCAATTATTTAAGAAGTTGTAGAATATGATTTATTTTGCATTGTGTGACTATATATCCTGCTTCTGTCAGATGTTTAGCTAATTGCTTTTGTGCTCTCCACCTTTGAGTGATATCCTTTGTTCCTAACATAGGGTGGTTGGCAGTTTATTATTTAGCACAAATCAATATTTTTGTTTTTGTTTATATTTCTTATCGATTCTGCAGTTATATGTTCTTCAATTGTTAATTATTTGCCCTTCTTTTCCCATACACCATCCCTTCCTAGCCAACCTAGCCATCACAACCGGTACAGAAAAATCGAAGAAAGAAAGAAACAGGAAAAAGAAAAAGAAAAAAGAAGGATACATGCATTGTATGGCCATTCTATCTCACACAGAACAAGATCTACTAGATTGATTGTTTACATTGTTTGATTCAGGTCAGCCAAGAAACATGGCAATGGCATCAATGGAAACCATGCAAGAGCAATCAGACATGATTGCAATGGCCAGAAATACTAGCCTTCCTCAGAAAAGGGGCTGAGAAGATGAAATTGGTGCTGGATTAACAGATAAGAAATGGCCAGGATGGGAGTGCACAAATTTGTGAACTCGGAAATGGCCAGGGTGGGACTGCACAAATTTGACATACTCGGATTATGGTGAGTATTGATTGTTGACACTCTGTTAACAGAATTCATAAGAGCATTGAGACTGGAGAGTATTGATTTGTCAATACTCTGTAAAGGAAAATTGTAACAACATTAAGGTAAGTATTCATCTCAGAGCTGGACTTGTCGTACGAGGGAGTGTTGGGAGCCATACACAAGAGTGTGGAAACTATGGTTTGGAGGTCTTATGCACACGGGGAGGGTTTGTGATGGGCATACTTTTCTGGGTCAAAATTTAGAAACGAAGGTCTCCCACCAAAATCTTCCCCTTGGCCTCTAAGTTCTCAAAGAATGAATAAAAAAACTCTTGCTCAATGGCTTAGTGAAAATCTTCCAATTATGCAATGAGAGCAAGCCAATAGAGCATTGACCATTGTCCTAAAGCCATCGATCCTACATATAGGGTCATCATTCAAAGTGATTTGGAGTGAGTGAGATTTCCAGAATGAAACAATATTTGACTTTTCAATGGCATAATTGCCTTTAAAGAGTGGTCAATGAAGAACACTAGTAAAGCGGGGCATGTAGGATCCTTTTTCCCATCTTGCACAATCTTGAAAAGGAGAGGCTTAGGGTTGCTTGATCCATAATAAGAGTCATATTTTGGTGTTTGATCCATAATAAGATTCAGAATCAATCAGGTCCTAAATTGAAAGAAGAGAGTTCAGTCTAAAAGGTGTTTCAGCAGGACCATGTGCTGCAGTCCAATAACTGTGCACATCAGAGTGACAATCGATAGTGTTATGGACGCATGTCGCACTTATATTTTAGTTGTATGCATGTAAGCACTGACCCAGGGGCACAACTTTGGGTGTATTCTCACAATTTAGTTTGACATAGGTTTGCTGAAGTGGATAGAGATCTCAATAAGTGGTTATGAGCGGAAGCTCACAGTCATAAGAAATTGTCACAGCTTTTCTCTGTCTTCTCATCTTCTTGACTATTGTACACTAATGTATTGTTGAGATATGAAAAAATGAGATCTACAATGCTTCATATTAATCATGTTGTATTTACATTCCTTTCTCATTTTGTAATGGGGTTGAGTGACGGTAGTAGTACAGCTGATTCAATTACATTGGATCTCTGGAGTTTGTAGAAATTGATGGATTGTAGTTGCTGATAAAAGCTTCAATTCTGTTCATATATTTGTTGTACATAATGTTTTGTTTAATGGAAATTTGGAGTTGATATTTTCTTCAAATTTTTTTTGCCTATTGTGTGGATTCATTTTCCAAGATTGTTTGATTACTTCAATATTTGCTTGCCATTTTATATTGGATGTGTATGTAGGATTATATATTGCAGTTGTTGCACTTATTTCCATTAGGAATACTTTGGGATCATATTGGTATTAGAATTTTAGAGCATTTGTATCACATGTAGTTGCTGATTTGCTACACAATTTATGGGCAATATTTGCTCTCAGACAAAGAAGGAAATGGAGGATGAATTGCAGAGTTGTGTTGAAATGGTTGAAGCCAAAGTTACTACTCTAAACTCAAAATTTGGGCCTATGGACGGTCAATTAATGAATATAGACCATCTGTGGCAGAATTTAACAACTTCTATAACAACATGATAGGATATTGTTCAATAGCAATTCTTTGATAGCAATCTAGGCAAGAAATGAATTACTTCTCAAGGAGGCTCGATGCTAAATCTAGGTTCCTCTTTCAAAGTGAAACCCAAAGTGAAAATTTCACTCTACGACCGGTCAGGTGGAGGTCTTGGACTTTATAATTTCCCAAGGAAGTTAGATCCCCCTTTTTCAAAGTGCAACAATTTACAGATGATGACAAAGTTGTATTTGAAAAACTATGCATGCCTAGGCAAGATTTGTTGTGGTGGGAAGATTTATGTGAGTGCAAGATAAATATTGGTTCCATGCAGGCTGTGATTTGGGACATATTTAAAGCCTCAATGAATAAAAAATTCTACCCCCTTAATTATTGGAAGCTCTTAACAACAAGAGCTACAATACCTGATTTAAAAATCCAATCAATTGGTAGATGCCTATATGTTATATAGCATTTAACTCAGATTGATGCATGAAGAAGCCGAATTGGTGGTCAAGTTAAATTAGTAGAAGCTAATAAAGGTTGGAAGAAGATTAATAGTGTTGTTGTTTCTAATGCAAAGCATGGTGCACAAATGAAGCCATTTAGTGGGACTGCACAAATGAAGCCATTTAGTGGGACTGTGAGTTCTGTGCATTGTCTTTTAACTTGTGTGAGCAGTGAGGCTATGTGGGCATGGCAGTGTGAGGGAGACCATGTGAGGGAGAGTTGAGACCTTCGTCCTTTGACTCCCGGATGCTGTGAAACATAATTCTTGCTACTGGATGCTATGGACTATTGGAATTGTAGAAACCTTGCTGTTGGATATTTATTGTTGTGGCCATAGTTAAAAGTTAAAACTTAATACCTCAAGTATTTTCCATAGTCCCTTGTTGGATATTGTGGGTATAGTGAATAGTAAATACTTAATTATTTTCTACTGATGGACAATAAATACCTCAAACATTTACTATTACGTGGTTGTTGGTTGTGACGTTGCAACTGGGAGAAAATACTCAGAACAGGGTCTAGCATTGCTGGAAGAAAATGCTTAGAACAGGGTACTTCTATACTTGTTCTCTTGCTATTGTGTGTTGGATATTAGCAGTTGGGTGTGCTTTTGTCAATTGGATAAGCTTAAATTGTTGTTATGTAATAGTTTTAATTGTTAACGTTTCAATTCTCATATTTTAAATCTTTTTAGTATTTGGGCTGGCCTCCTATGTTGGAGACTTCAATGTTCCATAGATTTTGTGGGGTGATTCCACATGTCCCCTTGGATGTGTTCCCTTGCTCCCAAATTTGCATATCCCAAAAACTTGGTGGAACATTGGTGTTTTTTTTCCTTGGAAATAAATCCTTGGGAAACGTTTGGGCACTTGCCCCCATTTTGATCATGGTACCCAATCTAAAACTGGTGGTGTAGACTTTGTGTGCTTAACTAACCTTGTGGTAATCTAACAGTTGACTGGCACACAATATGTACATTAAGCATATAATGAAAGTAACACATTAAGCATATGATGAAGGTAACAAAAATAATTATGATAAGATAAGATTATTTTATTAATGTCCAACAAATGATCCCAAAAGTAGGTCAAGAGGATTGTGCAGTACCATGATAACAATACAAAGTGGGATCCAAAAAGTAGCTCCTATAAAAATCTAAAAGCTAACAATACAAAGTGGGATCCCAAAAGCAGCTCCTATAAAAAGCTAAAAGCTAACAATACAAAGTGGGATCCCAAAAGTAGCTCCTATAAAAAGCTCAAAGCAGAACTCAAACCTAACCCCAACTCCATATATGAATTTGAGGTTATGTTTTAGTTAAAAATAGATTCTACATTATACTTTTTTGTTGTAAAATTGATGATTTGAGCTACATTACCTTCATGCATCTTATTTTAAGATTGATGGTTTGATATTTATCTCTTACATTGTCTCTTTCTTGTATCTGATAGGAAATGACGCTGGAATTTGAGAAAGGTAGGCCAAGGAGCTATCTCTTCACATAGATAGTTTCCTAACATTAAATGATAAATAACTAATTTTACAACACTTTCACTAAGAAAGAACGAGCTCATTCAAGTACATGAAACCATGTTGGTGTTTAGCACAAATATCTTGACAAATTTTTATGGTTTGTTTATTGCTTTTGTTTGAAGCATTTTGTCGATTTTTGAAGTTTGTGTGTATTTTGGTTAAATATTGTGTTAATTCCTTTGAATGATTCTAGTTCTCATTCGATGCTTGATTTAACCCTTTGTTGTAGCTTGAATCAAGGTTGGTTTTAGGATTTGAGAAAAGATTCTTTTATTAACTTGTAGTTGCATGAATTAATTTTCTTCAGTTTTTCAATTCTTTTATGCTTACTGTATATTTTCTTTGTAAATACTTATCGTTATTCAAAAAAATAAACGAGCTCTACATATCTAAGCGAAGAGAAAAATGATCTATGCACTAGGTTCCTATGCATTGATCGTAGGATACCTATTGGCGCAAGACCAACATTCATCTAATGCAATAATCAATTGGCATAATTACAATGCATAATTGTATTAGCCTCCATGACCATAATTGGCTAGTGGAGGCCAAGATCAAGCATAATGTATGATTCTATGAGTTTATCAATTTGTCAAGATTCAGGTCCCACATGTCCGTTGGACCATTAAGGATGAGATAACAAGTGGAGTCCCCACTTGCCCTGAATCTAGTCAGTGCAGTTGTGGTTCACTAACACCTTCTTGTTGTGACTTGTGAGTCTACATGTTCTGTTGTTGATGATGTGATTCATGTTATTTGACTAATGTTGTTATTCTTTTATTTTGACAATATTCTATAAATCAATGAAAGATTCACCAGTTTTTACAATTTTTTATAATGAAGTTAAATATTCGCCAAGTTTTTACAACATTATATAATAAAATGAAAGATTCGCCAATATTTTACAACATTATATAATAAAATGAAAGATTTGCCAAATTTTTTATATATACATATTATATTATTGATAAAAATTGCCTTCAAATTTTTCTATATATCGGAGAGATTCGCCCAATTTTTATACATATAAATCTAGGGGGGGTTCTTAAAATCATCCCTAATACTGATGTTGTCTGTGCTAGTTTCAAATCGTGAAAAAAGCCACAGTTGTGGATCTGTTCCCTTCTTCACTGTGACCATCGATATTTGCAGCCGATACCACTTTTTGTGATTTGGAATCGCGGCTTTATCCGCACAAGACTGGCTTGCGCAATCAGCTAGGACCATAGATCTGCTTCTGCTTTCATCTCCGCCATCAAATGCTTCCACCTTTAACTTGTTTCAAGATTTGGGAAATTTCCCTCTATCGAGCATGTTTGTTCAGTGATACTATCTTGGGTCATCAATCGGACTTCGCCCTAATCTTGGCCTTTCATTGTTTGCCCGTTTTAACAAAATTTGTGAATTCCAAATTTGACCATTCTCTTGCGTCTTTGGCCAAAACCACAATCTATCATCACTCTTCTTCCTTGTGATCCCAGATCGTTGGTCTATGATGCCTATCTCTATCGTCTATGCTGCTGCAAGTCTTCACCTCCGGAGGAATCTACCATCGTAGATTGAGCTCTCTTCATTATCTAATGGTCTCAAAACATGGAAAATGTGCCTCTGATAATCTGAAGGGCGTTCACATAATTTTCAAATGAATAAGACCCTTTCTGAACTCTGTCAGGCCCGTAAATCGACCATTGCAAATGGAGTGCTAACACTTGGAATGTTTTGATGACAATTCTAGAAAATACAACATGGGAATTTTCAAGCCAAAAGGCATAATTTTATGAGCGAATGATACAAATTCTCATACATACATAGTCTTATGCTGATATTATTTAGCTATGGTAACCTAGTTATGCCCTGAGAATCCATCGGTGAAGGAGTAACATTCATGCCCAGTCACTTCATTGATAATTTCGTCGGCAAATGGCGTTGGGAATTGGTCGGTCAAAGTTACTTTATACAATCCTTGGAAATAGACACAAATTCTCAGTCGTTTTTGTTCATGTTTATTTGTATGTACAACCATCGGGATAACACATTCTGACTAATCAACAAGATATATAATTCCTGCAGTTAGCATATTTTCGATTTTCTTTTTAACAATGTACTTATATTTATGTGCTAGCTTATAAGGCCTTTTCTTCACAAGCTTGGCATCGGGAACAATGTCAATTTTCATTTCTCCAATTTCTTGGACTACACCTTTCAATTATTTATAGTCACAAGCAATACATCTTGGTATTCTTTTAGTAAATTAACAATTTCAACATTTTTTTGCTTCGACCAATAGTCGTCGTTTTTAACCATATTTGGCTTTCCATCGTTGGAGATGTCAAACTCTTTTGTTTTGATTTGTACATCCATACATTCTGTTTCTTTGGATTCATCAATATTCTATTCCTCTTCTTTAAATTTTTTGAAGGATGAGGGGAAACCTTTGTGGTCCTCTTCATCAATATTTTTTTAGTTTCAACTTTTAGTACCATGTTGACTCATTGTCACATACAAGGGTTGTCTCTTTCCGAACTAAATCTCTTCCCGATGGTGTTTTCATTTTTAATTTGCAGTTCCATTGTTTGTGGAGCCGATTGATTTTCAATTGTCACAATCATGTTTTAGTTTTCACTATGTTGGTTGATTTTCTGATTTACACTAACTGGTCTATCCAAATGCATGATGAACTTCGCTATCTCTTGGATAGCTTCTTTCAAGCATTCTTTGGCATGTGAGAAAGAAAATTCCTTGATCAATTTTTCTTTAAGTGTTTTCCAACTAAAGGTTTCTCCTCATGCTTCTTCCATCTTATACCATTTATTAGGAAGATCTTATAATGTACTTGTAAATAGGTGAGGACATATTATTTCATCTCTATACTCTATCCATTTCCATTCTTTTTGAAATTTTCAGTGTGCTCCTAAAGGTCTAATCCTTATATGAATTCCATAATTTGACCTTCAACTGTTAATTTCTTCCCTCCAAATATTTTGATAAAGTATGTTGATGCAGTTGACCATGTATACATGCAGGACTGATGTGTACCCCACCATCTAGATTCTTGGTCTATGAAGGTTTTGAATAAACTTTGAAGTCACCCTTGTTCACTGGCGTTATTGGATACTTCTTCTATGTGCATCATCGATGATTCACGTTGTCAGTACCGTAAAGGGGAGATTT
>LPNX010802381.1:8878-24277 GCA_001517045.1 Pseudotsuga menziesii | reverse complement strand
CATGCATAAAAATGATCCAGCTTCTGTGTAGAGGTCTTAAAATCATCAGTCGGCCAAGAATGTGTTCATATGATTCTAGTCAACCTAAATAATGTTGCCACCAAGTCCAAGGCTTATGTCACACTCAACGATTTGTCTAACACTAGGGTCAATCATCAAAATCATTGGTATGACATCGACGAGAGTCGAAACATCAAGTATTGCAATGTGCAGGAGCTGAGGGTGAACTCCAGCGGTTGTTCCCTTAAGACTGTTGTTGGATCCTCACCTTCTGTATCTACTGGTCGAGTTTCCCTTGACTCAAGAAAGTATTTTGGTAGCTCAAATATTCTTTCTAGTTTCTTCATACATATTTTCCCATGTAGTGGATTGGTATTGTTTCTCATCTCCTCCCATTTTTAAGCCTCTATTCTATTTCAAGTTTCTATATATCTACCATTTGTTTAAAGTTGGTTGTAGTTTTTCTTCATCGAGGTGGACTTGTATTCTTGGTGGCATTCATTCTCAATTTCTTTCATCAACTAGAATCATATCTTGTCTACTCATATTAATTTGGTTGGTGACCCCCCATTGTCAACTCAACTACTATAGGGTGAATTCTATGAATTAAAAAAAGTTGTTAATTTCCAGAGGAAATACTCTCAATGTCATTCTTGGACAAAACACTCCCAATATTTCTACTATTTTTCCCATTTTAATCTTCCACCAAGGTAAAGGGGTGTTCATGCTTCTACAATATGACCGAATCCTTCCTCAATAAAAAATTTAAACAACAATGTTGGTATGCTAACATAGAGTGACTCGTGGAAATTGTTATAAAATACTTTTTTGATTTCATCAAGCGATGCCCTTTCTTTGATAGCTTGTTCCTCACAATAGTTGTCGCACATTTATTCAAACCACTCGTATTGGTTGGTTTGGCCTTCGTTATTTCATTTGCATGGCCATTTCTTCTCATTAATTCAATTAATTAGTTTCATTAATTCATTTGTAATAGCTTCAATGAAATTTTCATGTGTCTCGGTCAAGAACGTTTTTCTGGATTTCGCTAAAGTTAACTTGTTCATTTTGGCATAATTTTGAATAATTCGCTATCTCTTTGTTCCACGACTCTCTAATTTCTTCCTTGCTAAACATATATGTAGATGTAATAATGTTTTATCTTGAATAGTACTACCAACAATAGAACCAATGTTGTAGTCTAATATATCAAAGTAAGAAGAACAAGCATCCACATACAATCATAAGGAATAATCACAAAGTAATCATACAACATTAATAGGTATTATATTATAAAGTAGCTAAATATGTACAATATTGTCTCTTCATTCTAGCTCACCATCCTTATATATACATTTATAAACAATTATTTTGCTATCCATTGCTAACTATCTAGTTGTTTGTCATACCGAATCGACTGACTAAGCTGACTAGTCGGGTGGGAGGGCCTAGTCAGCTAGACGAATAGGCTCCTCCAATAGATAGAGTTTTTTTCCATGCTCCACCCAACCCAAAAATCCCCATAACCCGATATTTTCCATTATTGTGTTGCTCAAATAACATGATTTTTTCAAAATCCTGTACTTTTACTTGTAGACCAGTGGGACATGCAGCAACATACATGACATTATTCTATGTTTTTCTATGTGTTTTAAGCACATTTCCCATGACCTTCTCCAACAACTTCCTTTCATCATTAGATAGTCAGAATAAAACAAAAAAAATTGTTGGCCATTGCAAAATTAACTACTAAACAAACTAAACATTAGGTGTGTATCAATACCAGTTAGAATAATAGTATGGACATGGAGATTTAAGAGTTTTAACCCATTGTAGGCCTCGAGTTCAAAGCCACTTATGGAGAATGTGTGAGAAAGGGTTTTTCTCTAATTTTCAAGCGTTCATTGTATCTTCCTTTCTCTCTATGAATAATTAGGGCTTCAACATACCATCTGACCCATCGAAGCTTAAAAGGATTCATGTAATAAAAGATGGGAATAATAGTATCTCTTGACTTTCTCTTCTTATTTAGTATAAGGAGAAACTCCTTGAGACACCATTGTAAGTTTGCATATCCATGTGAGAAAATGATGATATGGATATAAGTGGTTTCTATCGTTACTTCGATTTGACATGTGAGGTACTCTTCCTCCTACAATTCCTCCATATAGAGGAAAGGTTTGAATCCATGTGAAAGAAGGTGATGGTAAATATAGTTAGAGAAGGTGTTTTTAACATATGTATGATGATGATTGATGAATACATAATTTTCGTAGTTTGGGTAATTAGTGCAGGTGGAGGAGGAGAGGATATTGGCTATGGAATGAGTAGTCAAAATTTGCAGGAGTGCCACTGAAACACAAGTACAAACAAGAATTGAAGCACAAATTGATAGATGAAGTGAAGTTATTTTGGTCCTCCCAAAGTGAAATCTAAAATGAATTTACATAATTCACATCTCGTCTCCAACACAAAAAGGTAATGAGGGCCAATTTGTAGTCACAATGATATGTTATTGGTTGTGTTGACGACAAGATGGAAATGGAGGCCATTTCTAAAACCGAATGGAAAATTAGGTGATAGAGTTTGATTTTGTCGTCTTATGTGTGAATTTGGTTCCTTGGTAACTTTCGTATTGTAATGATGGGTGACATCTCGAATTTTCAACAAGTATTAGTAAAATGCTCTAAATTGAGTTACCATTCAATGATAATTATAAATTCATTTATTTTTCAATGAAAAGTTGTAAAACAAAATTAGCATATAATCCTAAAATTGACTAGAGAAGATTTGTCTATATATTTACATAATCAACAATTTTTTTGTTCTATTCACATATCAATTATATCCCAAAATTATACTCAATGTGGGTTCTCTTTAAAATATCAAACACTTTTAATATTTTAGTTGTAAATATCTAGAGCAAAAAGGAAAGGTTGATTGATGGATTAAAAAAACAGATAATGATGTCAAGATCATGGCATACTTTGGTAGTATTTTAGTTATAAATATTGAAATAAAAAAGGAAAGGATGATTGTTGGCTTAAAAAATAGATAATGATGTCAAGACTACGACTTACTTTTGGAGTACAATAAATTTAATCTTTTTGAAAGTGTTTCATTAATTACATCAATAGGTGTTTATATTTTAGAATTTGGGTGGAGTAGTAAATATGTTTTTCTTATAATGAAAAAGGATGAGGGGTGAATCCATGAATATAGATACTAACACTTTGGGCCAATAGTGACTGAAAATTCATTTTTTTACTAATTCATTAAATTGAAGCCCTCAAAACTCATATATGCCTTGTGAATTTTGACGTGCAACAAAAAAACACATTATAGGGACTTATGTTGTCTTTCTACCTATATTTTTAATATATACTAATATTATTATTTAATATTTCAAAATTGTGTTTAATGATATGTACGTTCTTGTAAATTTTAGGAAATGTTCACAAGTGGCTTGTGCGCACATAAAATATTTTAGTGATAAATGCATAATTTTTGAAAAAAAACTATGAATATAATACACATAAAATGCACTGGGGCACGAATATTTTTTTGTAATTTGTGATGGATATTTTTTTGAAACTAACTGTTGAAAATTATAATTGCATTTGTACACAAGTGTGTGCATGTAAATGTTTTTTTACTAGTTGCAGAAATAAAAATAAATAAAAAAATATCCTTTTGAAGAGCATGCGTTGATTTGGGGTGTATCCATTTTTTGTATTTTTGTTTTGTTTTGTACATGGTTTTGAAGTGTAAGTTTATATATATATATATATATATCTGTGTGGGTGCGTGTATGGACTCAAAAACTTGTAAATTATATGACAATAGATAAACGATTTACCGACCAATCCATTGGTATGAAATCTATCATCTAAGGTGCATCCTAGGACAGCATTTATGTGTAGAAAAAATAGCAGAAAAAATAGGTATTTTAGAAAAGGGGGATAAAATCTTGTTTTAAATCCCTCTATTGAGATATTAGTTCAATCACAGAGTTTAAAAATATATATTGAGATTTTCAGTGGATTATGAAAATACCTTGATCAAGGGTTAATGTGTTGTTCGCAAAATCTCAATCGAGCATTATAAAAATGTTGGATTGATCTTAATAGTTTGATTAAGCTATTGTTCGACAACTTTTTCATTGATTTCACCTCTGTTCCTTCCCTATAGCCATACCCACAAATTACCTACCCAAATTTTGCATTTAATGAACTAAATTGTATAAACAAATTTATAAAACACACACACAAACTCAAATTTATCATTTGTAATTCTATTTTTAGCCTCTTGAGTCTCTCATAGCTTACATTTTTGGAAAGATTTCAAAGGAAAATGAGCATTTTCATTTGTTATTCATTAATCAAACATTTTATCTATTCTTTATTAAATTAAATAGAGAATAATATTGAAATATATATAATATATGTTTCAATTGTATTAAATTTGTTTTATTTATATCAATTAAATTTGATATTTTTCAATTAAAATTCAAAGCATAGTTAACATAATTAAGAAGTTCATTTAATGTACAATACTAAATTCTATTATTTTATAATTTAGAAAGTAGGAATGTGTATTGTCATGTACATGTTCATAAATTATTATTTTAAAAGTCCCCTTAAATGTTATTGCACAATCTTAAATTGAAGGTGTGCATATATTAAATAAATATGCTTAGTCACACTTTTGAAATTTTCTTTAAAAATATTTTTATCATATTTACTTATGACTTTAACATACATACATGTATGGAATAGATATAATTTGAATTGGATGGATTAGTTTTTAGTAATGATCTCTCCTTCTCACTCCACTAAGTGAAGAATACCGTTAAAAAATCAACTGCAACAACTTAATCCAACCACCATAATCTCTCCACATAAAGGCACACAATAATTTGTTAGTATAAGGTAGGATTGTGGACTAGGCATCCAAATAATGCCCAATAATCGATTTTCATATGAGGCATAGTTGTTGTCTATTATGAACCCTTAAAATCCATTCATCATCAAGTGGAAAAAATTGCTTGAGGAAAGAGGCATTGTTCTAGAGGAGGTAAAACCCAAGGTAACATGTTTATGTTCTCTAAGTGGGGCTATTGGCCACCACTTATTTAATGTTAGTGTTTGATAAAATATGAAGAAACTTGAACTTTAAAACTTTAATCTACAATTACAGTGCAAATAATTCTCATCAATAATCCAAACACATAAATAAATCAAACCATAGAACACATGATGTACATTGGGAAAACCCTCCACTGATTTGAAGTATTAAAAAACCAACAAGAAATCTTAGAGTATGATTAATAATCGACAGAAAATTATTACCGCATATTGCTTTTTTGAGAGCACAAGAGAGGAGAGACCAATGGAACACTGTGATGGTCTTGCCAAGTGCATAGCACTTTAATAACAAGTCCAGGTCATATAAGGAAGGTAGTGAATATTGCATGCTTTAGTAAGTAGTTAACACTGAGAACACTGATTTATTTTCAACCATGTGCCCTCAATGACTTGGTGCCAAGTTGGAACTCCATAATTATCTCCCAAGTTGGCCCTCCATTAATTCACTGTGTTTAATTATATCTAATTGATTTTTTAGTAAAATGAACGGAACTGAATTAAATGGAATTGCATGGAACTGAATGTAACTTAATAGAATTGAATGTAACTAAACATAACTGAATGTAACTGAAAAAAAACTAAATGTAACTCCATCAGTGCCATCTCCAACAATTATTTGCATAAATTAAGGATTTTATTCCTTAAATAGTTGAAACTTGTTTATCATAATTAATACTCAACTAATGTCTTATCAATTCACGTTCACTTGGTGGTATTAGGATTATTAATCCTCCCTTGTCCAATTTGGTCACATGTCTAAATCAGGAGTCCATCCAATCTATTTTTAGTCACTAGCACCATTGGGTCCACTTGGCCTAATTGGAGCACATGTTTTAGTTACTAAAGTGTGGGGAACACTAATTGAGGCCTACTGCCACTAATTGCACTTGCATGCATCGGTTTAGGAGCCTCATATACCAATCCCTACAATTTAGGAGCCACTGGGAGTGTCGATACCAACCATGGTCAGTTAAGTTGAGTTGGTGACTAGTCAAGCTAAGTTAGGAGTCAATTACATTCAGTTCTAGTCCTCTACATTCAATTAGCGATAGGTTTGCATGGATGAATGTAAGAGGGATGCATTTCTCACCTACCACAGTCAGTTAACCTTAATCAACACTGAATGTAACACTTGAGTTGTGTTTTATAACTTCGATGAACTCCAGTGATGGTTTAGACAAGGTCAGTTAACCATTGAGTCCTCCGATAATGATTTAGACAAGGTCTTAGTTACCTACAGTCAAGTAGAGTGTAATCAATTCAAATTTCCTCATGTGGATTCGAATTGCTTGTGTCTATTTAGCCATTGTACTTCATTGTAATTATTATCTAATTACTTTTGATTAATGAAATCATTCACAGTTGCAAGTCATTTTTGCACTGTTTCATTCTTCAATTGCTGAGTAAATTGTGAGATCTATTTTGTGAGTTGTTTGTTTGTCTACATTTCTATGTGCTCAATTTATATGGTATCATATCCTCAGAGGAAAAGGCACCTCTCCTCCTCAAATCTCCAGCTGGATCATTTTTTTTAGCAAAATTGCTCCTTCCAGTACTGCACCAAAAGTGGAGAATTTACCACTTAATATCCCAAGTTAGGAAATTGTTGATCAAGATTGCTTGATCAACTATGTTGGGTGTGAAGGAAATTCCAAAAGTGCAGACTATCAACCTTACTTTGTATGTTTGATTGTGTGACAGGTTATCAGCTCTTCTCACAGCATTCGCTACAAGAAGCCATTTCTTCTCACTGCATCCGCTACAACAGCTCAGTCCTCCTTAATGCATCCAAAATGGCTCATTCAGTAGAGCCTCTCACTCCCTTCAACTATCACCAGTGGAAGGAAGACATGGGGGTACTGCTCCGCACCAAGAATCTCTTCAGACTCATAGAAGAAACAAAGGAAATGCAAGTTTTAAATAAAGACAAAGAAAAGTACTGGAACAGGCTTGATGAAGCTCATGGATACTTATTCTCCTCAGTCTCTTGAGATCTTCAATTCCAAATCCAAGGATTGAAGACTCCCAAGGAGATTTGGGACAAGCTTGCCTCCTTATTTGATAAGAAGGATGAGATGAGGGTCCATCAGCTAGAACATGATCTGATCACTCTTAATCCATCCAACTTTGAATCACTGGATGAATTCTTCACAAAGTTCAAGAACCTGATATATCAGTTGAAGCAATGCAAAGTGGAGAAGGATGAAGATCAGCTCATCCTTTCCATTCTCACAAATTTTAATGCAGACTACTGAGTCTTTGTATCAACCTTCCAAACAGTAAGGCTCACCACTCCAAATTGGAATATTCCTTCATCTAATCTCTCACTTCTGAGAATGATAAATTGATCCAAATGGGGATCATTCGATCACCCAAAGATCAATCTCTTGTTGCAAGAGGAGATAAGGTATCAAATGACAAAGGGAAGCAAAGAGATGAGTCTCCTTTGAAGAAAGAGAAGTAAAAGGATCCTTTAGGTTTGAAGAGAAGCAAGAAGAATGGAAAAGGAAAGGTCCTCTACTCTTACTGTGGAAGGGGCTTTCATTCAGAAAGCTCCTGTATGAGAAGACACCTTGATGAAATGGCTCTTCTTTTGAAGAAACATAACATTTATGCACCTGCTAGCGTAAGGAAGGATGACTCTGAAGAAGAAGATGAAGAATACCAAGGGGAAATGCCATGCACTGAAGGCTTGCTTCTCATCAGCACATGTCTTCCTCATTGATTCTTGAGCTTCCAACCATATGGCCGCATCCAGAGAATCATTCTCTTCTTTTCAGTCCTTTGATGGTCCTAGTATTCAGATGGGAAATAACAGTAAATTCAAAACAAAAGGGAAGGGATCTGTCAAGATTGAACATGGAAGGTTCAAATATGTGCTATTTGTTCCCTCCCTAGCTTCAAACCTGTTATTTGTCTATCAGATGACCCATACTGGATCTCCAAAGTGAGTGATATTTTTTCTTGACTCAGTGGAGATCATAGATTTCTCTACTAGGAACATCAAAGCGAAGGGTGTTGCAAATCATGCTTCAAAGCATATGAGTTCTCATGTTTCATGTCTCCTTCAGAACCAGTGCACTCTCAGTAGCCACTTGCAAGGGAAGGTAAAAACATTGCATCTACTTCTTTTGCAGCTTCTACTAGTATTGCAGATCCATCTTTATCAATTTATGAGATTTATGAGATTGATATTCAAGGCAATTCAGATCTAGATTCGGTGCCTACTTCCAAACTGGAAGTTAGGAATATGACTGGAAACCCACCTGACACTCAGAAAGGAAAGACCCTTGCGCTATGCCATGCAATCGTACCTCCTTCAAAGAGATGCAATAGACTCCCTATAAGATGCTACATGGAAAGGGCTCAGTCTCACTACATTCAGAAGAATGGATGTGATCATGCACCTCTTCATCCAACAAGAGACAAAGGTTACATTCCTCCTTCCTTCCATCATCAATTTTGGAGAACAAGGAGAAGTATACATGCCAGGCCCCAGAATACCTATGCACAACACACCATGCATGCTGCTTCACTACCTCACAGAGATGAAGATTGCAACAACATATTTTCAAGTTTTTCAAACTTGAGACCTGATTCTACCTGCTTAGATAGAGGGGGGGATTTTTTCCCATGTGGTTTTTTCCCCAGCTCCGTGTATTAAGCAGTTACTTTATTTTACTTGATGTAATGGGTGACTTATGGTCTTAGTTACCAGGGCCCACAGATTGTCCAAGTTAGCATTCAGGGGGGGTATTAGGATTATTAATCCTCCTTTGTCCAATTTGGTCATATGTCTAAATTAGGAGTCATGTCTAAATCAGGAGTCTATCCAGTCTATTTTTAGTCACTAGCACCATTGGGTCCACTTGGCCTAATTGGGGCACATGTTTCAGTTACTAAAGTGTGGGGAGCACTAATTGAGTCCTACTTCCACTGATTTCACTTGCATGCATTAGTTTAGGAGTATCCCAGACTAATCCATACAATTTAGGAGCCACTGGGAATGTCGATACCAACCAAGGTCAGTTAAGTTGATTTGGTGACTCGTCAAGCTAAGTTAGGAGCCAGTTACATTCAGTTCTAGTCCTCTACATTCAGTTAGCACTAGGTTTGCATGGATGCATGTAGGAGGGGCGCATTTCTCACTTACCATAGTCAGTTAGCATTAGTCAACACTGAATGTAACACTTGAGTTGTGTTTTAGAACTCCAATGAACTCCAGTGATGGTTTAGACAAGGTCAGTTAACCATTGAGTCCTCTGATAATGATTTAGACAAGGTCTTAGTTGCCTATAGTCAAGTAGAGTGTAATCAATTAAAATTTCCTCATGTGGATTCAAATTTCTTGTGGCTATTAAGCCATTGTACTTCATTGCAATTATTATCTAATTACTTTTTATTAATGAAAGCATTCACAGTTGCAAGCCATTTTTGCACTGTTTCATTCTTCAATTGCTGAGTAAATTGTGAGATCTGTTTTGTGAGTTGTGTGTTTGTCTACAGATCTATGTGCTCAATTTATAGGTGGCATGCATGGGTAATTTGAATTCTCTCTCTATATCTATTACCTCCCTCCAAATTAGAAATTATGGGGAATGGAAGGTTATTGGGATGTTAAGAGGTGTCAAGTAACATATCATGATCCAAGGAAGAGGAAGAGACTAGGAATAAAATGCATGCCACTTGGAGAGAGATTCCCTGCACTTTATGACAACTATGATTGAATATTCTATGAAAAAGTCAGACCTGATTGCAGACCTATGACAATATGACATGGCAGGGCTAAACATAGTCACCAATAGGGTGCATTTTGGGGTCATTGGAATCCATTTGAATTTGGAAGAGAATTGAGGCATGAGGAAGAGGACAAGTGTCATAAGGGTTACTAAACCACTAGGATGAGTTGGAGGAAGCCTATGGAGGGAAATATGACCTTAGGGGACCCTAAGAGGATTATAAAAATATTCCATGATAAAGGATAATATATTTTTAACATTTTGAGAATTTTCCTTTTGCATTTTGGAAGCACTAGCTAGTTTATTGCACAGTGAGAGCTCACTCTCCCTGCTAATGAGTCAATTTCAAGGGAGTTGGACTCCTATCCAAATTGGTTTTTGGAGAGGTCACCCAGGCCTCTCATTTGGATCTGGATTTATTTTTTTACTTGCATACTGAATACTGATATAGTTCATGACTCATCCATTTCCCCATTCTTTCATCCCCATCTCACTATTCCCTATGTTTTCTTGTGATGGGGCACTTGTGAGAATGGTGCTTGCGCTTTCTTAATATTGGTTGATTCCAAAGAATGGGTACATGATTTTTGGCTCTGTAATATGGTATTTTTATACTCTATAAGTCGAATCATTACAAATACATGTGCAAAATTCCCACATTTCCAAGTTATTATTTGACTAGTTTTCATGTGTTTCCTTCCAATTTGAAGGAGAAATGTATCTGAACTATAATGAGGAATTTCCATGATGTTAAATGTTGTTTAATAATATATCTATATGTTATGCATTTTATCCATTCTCCATGGTATTTTCTGAACCATTTCATGTGCTTTTTATGAGTTAAAGTGAAGATATCATTGTCATTTCCCTTAAGCAATATCATTGGAAGTTAACAAATGAATGTGGGGAGCTATAATCAGTTTTCAAAACTAATAAAAATATATAATTTCATCCCATGAGGTCTTATATAAGTCCCCATACTTTTTTTATAAACTTTGGCAGGTCGCATATGAGTTACGAATCCCTTTATGCTTACACCCTAGGGGGATTTCATCACAATTTCCTAGTAATTTTGCCCTTTTTGTCATCAACTCAAAATGACGTTTCAGAGGTATAAAACCATATATAAAGTTACCAAAGTGTCTATTGATATTTATTAATACTCACCATATCATTCCAATTCAAATTTGGGACCATTTGGTTCCATTTGGAGCCTATAGAGTCAAGACTAGTTAATCCTGAATTTGCCCAAAATGTGCCTTTGTCTAGAAATTCCAAGTTGGGACATTACAGTGGTATCAGAGCATGATATTAGCACCTATTGGATTTTTGTATCCATGTTTTTTAATGATATTCTCCCTCCATTAGAATCTGAGTCCAAAGACATTAACATTGTAAGAGAAGAAGGTGAAGAAGTTAATTATGAGTATAAGAAGATTAGGGAAAAACTAGGATTCAAGGATATGGATGATAAGGAAGATAAGGAGGATCTTAAAACCTTTTTGAATTCATATGTTGAAGACATGACCAGACATTTTATGCAAGGTTTTGAATTTTTGGATAGCCAGCTTGGGATCAAGTCAACACTAGGGAATAGTAATAGTACACCTCATTTTGAGAAGAAGACCTATGGGGAAGCTATTTTATCAAATACTAGAACTCACAACCGAACCCATGAATTCAAGAATCATATCGGACCTGCAATTCCTAATTTTTTAGAGTCTAAAGAAATCCTTCACCCCATTTATGGTGTGAAGGAAGCAGCACATGATTGGCATCAACTCGGTGAAGAATGTAGGAAATTTCTTCCTTTTGATCAGTTCTTCAAGGCCTCTCATCAACTTAAGAAAGGAGGAATTGGTACTAGGGAACCCCTATAAATCAGGAATAAAAGTATAGCATTGGAAAAGTAATTATTCCTTCCTTTGATGGTTCTTCCCAAATTTCTGCTAATGCTTGGCTACACAAACTAAGCGTGTATTTCCAGTTAAATCCTATGGTTGAAGAAGATGCAATGAAAATGGCCATTTTACATCTTGAATGGGAATCCAATGATTGGTGGATCCATGGTCTTAGAACCTTGGTACATGATCATATTTTATCTTACAAATGTTTCTCCAATTCCTTAATGGAGATATTTGATAGGAAAGACCCTGAACTTTCTTTCAAATAATTAGCACAATTAAAGCAAGTAGGGACCCCTAAAGCATATATGTTAGAATATGAAAATCTCTCAATAATGGTTTCTGATGTTTATATGGATAGATTGGTTTTACTCTTTACTGAAGGATTGATAGAACCTTTGAAAGGGCTCGTGAAATCCCACAATCCATCTACATTAAAGGATGCCTTGAATTTGACAAGAGAATTGCAGAATGAGTTGCCAAAAACCAAATATTCCCCTAAGCCTAATTTCCCTTCCAAAATCAAATAAGGAAGGAAACCATGAAAAAAGGACTCTTTTGTCAAAGAGAATAAGGGAGGGCCAAGCAAATAAGAACTCAAAATAAATAAATTTTTCTTCACATATCAGCAACCTTGGGTTTCGGGACATAAGTGTGCAAAAGGGAAGGCACACTACATTGAAGTTTTCTCTGAAGATGAGGAAGAGGGAGGGGAGGAAGAAACACAACTTGCAGCCCAAGAAGAGGGGTATGAAACGACAAAATAATAACAACCCACTCATGAGACAGGAAAAATTGTAGTATTTCAGGTGTGCCTAGATTTCACACCCTTAGACTCAAAGGTAACATACAAGGCCAAAAGGTTACGATCCTAGTGGATGGAGGAGCCACTCATAACTTCATAGATGCAGCCTTGGTGGAGAGGAGAAAGCTACAAGCTGAAACTTTTGATGGTTTCACATCATCATTCTAGGAAACAACTTGTAATGCCCCATTTACTGGAGTTACTTATTTATGCTAGATAACATTAAGTAATACATTTGATTGCAATAGAACACGTTCATTGTTATGCAATGTGATCATAAGATAAAATTATATATATATATATATTTTATGGTTTTTTTATTTATCTTGCTTTGTATTATCTATGAATATGAATCTTAGTTATACAAATATAATGTATCATGTGGTGTGCATGATGTTGTGATGTTGATTGAGTATAAGACGTTTAAGTTATAATAGGAAAAATATTGAATCGATGTTATCTCAGATATTACTGATGGTTTGTCTAGTGTGGCAGGAAACCACTTGTGCATGTTGACGTAAGGTTGCAACAATGGATACAAGGACTCCTGAATGAGTCAAATCTTTGTAATGTTTATAATGAGAAAATTTATATCATGATTTATGACTTTGGAAAAATTAATGCACGTGATTGTTGTTATGTGTGTAGGCACAGAGATAATGCTTTCCAATGAACCCACATATGGGTAATGGGGATTGTATAGGGGAATGTACCAACATGAATATAACTTATTTTTCATGCGATGGGTTGAAAAGAGAGAGAGTCTTTTACCCATGATATGCATGCTTCCGTGAGGGTAGTCCATGGACTCGGTCACTCACGAGTACTAACTAAGAGGCAAACTATAAGGTATCGGTCTTATTCCTCAGTAACCATTAGTCTCTCCATAGTGTAGATAGGACTGAGTTAACATGGTCTTAGCCATCATACGAACTCCCCACAATGGAAAACATGATATTTGAAGGGCATGAATATTGTCATGGCACCCTTGATATCACCGTGACAAAGAAATGCAATTAATAAAATATAACACTAAAAAGATATAAGGTGCTCTAATGATATTTAAATAGATAATAAATTCATGAGCTGGAAATAGATCAAAGAATGTATGTAATAATAGGAAACATCACATACAAAAGAAAATAGAGAAAGTAATTACTAATTAAAATAATGGAAACAAAAATGCACACACAAAGCTAGGAGAGAAAAGCAAAAATCAAGGAAACATTTTGAATGAAAATAGGAAGAATTAAGGAAAGCAATGATAAAATAAAATTTAGGAAGTGTAAGAAAAGAAAAGCGGAAATTGCATATCCATATGAGAAGTAAATCCACAGAAATGGAATTAAGATGAGTTCAAAATAGAAATAAATAAATAGTATTTTACATAAGAAAAAGAGAAAGAGAATCTCAAAATTCTATAAGAAAGAGAAGAGGGCTTTTCACTCAGATAAATTTTTCTTCCCTAATATGGGATGGATGAAATAGTATCAATTGTAGTTTGAAGGTTACTGTGGAGAGTTTGGTTAATCAATTTGTGAACGGGGTTGGGAGGCCCCTTAGTGAATCCATGCATTCTGATCATGCTAAAGGTATTTCCATTACAGTCCTTGTTTATTTAAAAATAAAATTTTGAGATTAATTGATCTAGATTTTATATTCATGCATATTAGTGTTAGAACATATTTTGGACCCCATGGAGGGTTGTTACATATGGTATCAGAGCGAGTCGATTCCTAAAGGACCTAGAGCTAATAAGTTAGATCAATAATATATTTTACTTCTGAAATCCAAATTACTCCATGTTCATTAACCCTGATGGTTTTGTGTATAGAATGATTAATATGTACTTATAATAGACCTGCCAATTTTAACTCAATGTGCATACCCAACATCCAAGGACTGCGTAATTCATGACAGAATTTTAGAAGTGAACGAAAAGCAGAAAGTTTCCTTATAAATCATTTTCAAATGTATGTTGAACTAGATTTAGAGCTTGTTTAGGATGATAAGATTCATCTAATGCAATTGTGAATCGATGATTGAGTATTTCAAAAGTAAAATGACAATTTCAGTGGGAATTGATTGTCCAACGTACCATAAATATAAATCTGAACACGGTGGACATTCTTTGGAATAGAGTGAGGAACCCACTCATTCATAATCAAAATGTTTTTAATATGAATAATATATCATTATATGTTTGTATAAGTGAATATATCAACATGCATTCACATATAGTATTGTAAATAATATATGTGTTAATAGCCAACTTTGTCATAGGTATATAGGTACTGGTAATTGTATATACAAATACTTAATAATATGCACAAATTTTAACCTTATGAGAGGTTTTACAAGGTGAAGTCGAAGCACACAACCATACTAATGTTATTAGAATGTCTAGAGATAGTTGTTACTATAAATAAAGGATGCACAATAATTATGAAAAAAATTGTGAACTATTCCACAATATTGTAAAAGTTGATGATGTCACTCATAGAAATCATATATGAAAATGATTATGGATTCCTTCGAAAATTGAGTTATCAATATAATTATCTCAGTAAAATGATAATAATTGATTGAGATTGTGAAAAAATAGAAATAATGAAAATGATTTATATGGAAGTAGTTAGAATGGATGTTAGATTAAAATGTAGAAAGTATGAAAAACTTTAAGAAAGTATAAATTAATTGAGAATATATACTAAATATTATGAAAAAATAAGGTTGAAATTGATATGAATGAAAAAAAATGGGGTTTCATATATGATACAATTCTTATTATAAGCACTTTATAT